>JAACNH010001289.1:0-67459 GCA_019447015.1 Hymenochirus boettgeri
TATAGAGACAGCTGGTACTGCCCAGAATGTACCAGTGCTGTGTATCTATACTATGGTGTAGCACTGTGTGTATAGAGACAGCTGGTACTGCCCAGAATGTACCAGTGCTGTGTATCTATACTATGGTGTAGCACTGTGTGTATAGAGACAGCTGGTACTGCCCAGAATGTACCAGTGCTGTGTATCTATACTATGGTGTAGCACTGTGTTTATAGAGACAGCTGGTACTGCCCAGAATGTACCAGTGCTGTGCATCCTCTCTGTGTTGTGAGAAGTTTGTGTTTCTACAGTAACTGAATTATACAAGTGAACAGGTTTTATGGTTGGTCTCCTCCCTTTCAATTTGCCCCCTGGATGCAGTAACCCCCCCCCCCCTCCTTTCCTATTCACAGAGGATTAAAGTGAGACGAGAGTTGTTTAAGACCAAAGCACTGAAACCCCATTCATAGTGACCTTCCCTCTCACCCTATAAGCCCCCAACAGACCCCCCCTGATAACACTGAAACTGCACTGGTCTCCCTGCACCAATAGCTTTATTGCACTGGGTGTATGGTATATATACCCTGTATATTCAGCCCTGGCACAGGGCGTATGGTGAGATACCCTGTATATTCAGCCCTGGCACAGGGCGTATGGTATATTTACCCTGTTACTGTCCCTTAATTGACCCTCCCCTCCACATATAAACCTACAATAAGTTCACACTCCTTTACGCATCTCTACCTTTAAGCTGTTTAAAATTAATCACTACCCAGCCCCCCTCTCACCACCGCTATAAAGGATTAAAGGGGTCTTACCCCAAACAACAGTTCCCATCATGCTCAGTGAACCGAAAACCCTGAGCTGCTGAGAATCTTTTACATGGACCCCAAGCAGTGGTGAGGAACGGGGACAATTAACTTTCCCTTTTCTCTCTGTTCCCAGAGGAACATTTCATTCTCCCCCTTCCAAATCCATGTTACAGGGACCCAGACTAACATCTACCAATAGTCTATCCCTTCTATATATTACTATATTCCCTGTATAACTCAGTCTGTGTCCTTGTACCTTTATATAGACACAGAACTCCTCAGTGACTTCTAATATCCTTATAATTTACAGTAGGGGATACATTATCCCTTATAATACATGAGTGGTACCCAGAGTTCCCTGTATAACTCAGTCTGTGTCCTTGTACCTTTATATAGACACAGAACTCCTCAGTGACTTCTAATATCCTTATAATTTACAGTAGGGGATACATTATCCTTATAATACATGAGTGGTACCCAGTGTTCCCTGTATAAACTCCGTCCGTGTCCTTGTACCTTTATATAGACAGCAGAAACTCTCTCCGTACTTCTTTTCTAATAATCCTTATAATTTAAGTAGGGATACATTATCCCTTGATAATACATGATGGTACGCCGAGTTCCCTGTATAACTCAGTCTGTGTGTCCGTTGTACCTAATAGACATCATGAACTCCTCAGTGACTTCCTATATCCTATAATTTTACAAGTTGGATACTTTATCCTTATAATACATGGTTGGTACCCAGAGTTCCCTTTAACTCATAGTCTGTGTTCGCTTGTACCTTATATAGACACAGACTCCTCATTGACTTCTAATATCCTTTAATGTACAGTAGGGGAATTCATTCTCGCTTATAATACATGAAGGTACCCAGAGTTCCCTGTATAACTCAGTCTGTGTCCTTGTAACACTTTATATTAGACACAGACTCCTCAGTGATCTTCTAATATCCTTATAAATTTCCAGTAGGGGATACATTATCCTGCTTATAATACTGAGTGGTACCCCGGCAGAGTTCGCCTGTATAACTCATCGTGTCCTGTAGTACCGTTAATAAGACTACAGAACTCTCAGTGACTTCTAATATCGCTTATAATTTATAGTTGGGGATACATTATCTCTTAATAATACATAGTGGTACCACAGAGTTTCCCTGTATACTCATCTTGTGTCCTTGTACGCTGTAATATAGACACAGAACTCTCCTACAGTGACTTCTATATCCTTATAATTACAGTTGGGGATACATTAATCTCTTATAATACATGAGTGGTACCCAGAGTTTCCTGTATAACTCAGGGCCTGTTGTTTCCTTGTATGCCCTTTATATAGACACAGAACTCCTCAGTGACTTCCTAATATCTTATCATTTACTAGTAGGGATACATTATCCCTTATAATACATAAAGTGGTACGCCAAAGTTCCTCTTTATAACTCAGTCTTTGTCCTTGTAGGCCTTTATATAGACACAAGAACTCCCGTGACTTCTAATATCCTTATTAAATTTAGCAGTAGGGATACATTATCCTCGTATAATAAGAGAGTGGTAGCCCAGTGTTCCCTGTATAACCTCAGCTGTGACGTCCTTGTTACCTTATATAGACAAGAACTCCTCAGTGACTTCTACCTATCCGTTAATAATTTACAGTAGGGGATTAATTATCTTTTATAAGACTAATTGGTACCGACAAGTTCCCTATAACTGCAGTCTGTGTCCTTGTACCGTTTATATAGACAGCAGAACTCCTCAGTGACTTCTACTATCCTTATACTTTACAGTAGGGGATTTACATTATCCCTTATCATACATGAGTGGTACGCCTAGAGTTCCCTGTATACCTCAGTCTGTGTCCTTTTACGCTTTATATAGACACAGAACTCCTCAGTGACTTCTAACTAAGCGCTTATAATATTATAGTTGGGATACTATATCTCTTATAATATCATGAGTGGTACCCAGAGTTCCCTGTATAACTCAGTCTGTGTCCTTGTATCTTTATATAGACACAGAACCTCTCAGTGACTTCTAATTCCCTTATAATTTAGCAGTTGGGGATACCTTATCTCTTATAATACATGAGTGGTGCCCAGAGTTCCCTGTATACCCAGTCCTTGTGTCGCTTGTACCTTTATATAGTACACGAACTGCCTCAGTGACTTCTAAATATTCCTTATAATTTATGCGAGTAGGGTACATTATGCCCTTATAATACATTGAGTGTACCCAGTAGTTCCCTTTATAACTCAGTCTGTGTCGCTTGTAACCTTTATATGACACAGAATCTCCTCAGTGACTTTCTAATATCCTATAAATTTTACAGTAGGGGATACATTACCGCTTATAATACATGAGTGGTATCGCTCTCATGTGTTTCCGGCTGTATAACTCTGTCTGTGACCTTGTAGCCTTTAAACGACACAGAACTCTTCCGTGCCTTCTAATATCCTTATAATTTGCAGTAGGGGAGACATTATTCATCCCCTTATAAATACCTGAGTGTACCCAGAGTTTCCCCTGTATAACTCTAGAGTCTGTGCCTTGTTAACCTTTATATGACAGGAAGAACTCCTCAGTTACTTCCTAATATCCTTATAATTACATTAGGGGATATTACCATTAGAATATACGAATGCGTGGTACCGTTCCGCAGAGTTTCCCTGTATAACTCGTCTGTGTCCTTGTACCTTTAGATAGCACAGGACTCCTCAGTGATCTTCTAATATCCCTTATAATTTAGCATGTAGTTGGATACATTATCCGCTTATAATACATGAGTGGTACCCAGAGTTCGGCCTGTTAACTAACCGTGCTGTGTCCTTGTACATTTGATATAGACACAGAAGCTCCTCAGTGACTTTGCTAATATCCTTAGAATTTACAGTAGGGGATACATTACCCTTATAATACATGAGTGGTAGCCGCCAGAGTTTCCCTGTATATAAAGTCTGTGTCCTTGTACATTTATATAGACTAGCTATAAACTCCTCAGTGACTTCTATATCCTATAATTTACAGTAGGGATACTATTATCCTTATAATACATTATGGTAGGCTCCAGAGTTCCGCGAGTGTATCTCAGATCTGTGTCCCTTGTACCTATTATATAGACAACTCCTCAGAGACTTCTTAATATCCTTATAAATTAAAGTAGGGGATACAATATCCCTTATAATACATGAGTTGTACCCAGAGTTTCCCTTTATAACTCAGTCTGTGTCCTTGTACCTTTATATAGACACAGAACTCCTCAGTGACCTCTAATATCCTTATAATTAGCGATTAGGGGATACATTATGCCGGTTATAATTAACATGAGTGGTACCCAGAGTTCCCTGTATAACTCAGTCTGTGTCCTTGTACCTTTATATACGACCAGAACTCCTCCCTCAGTGACTCTTTCTATACTCTATATTTACAGTAGGGATAATTATCGCCTTATAATACATGAGTGGTACGCCCTAGTTCCCCCTGTTGATAACTCAGTCTGTGTCCTTGTACTTCCTATACACTTTATGAGAATGTACCAATCCGAGTATGGGGGGTATACAACACTTTATGAGAATGTACCAACTCCATATGGGGGGTTTACCTTACGAGATTACCAATTCTCGATGGGGGGTATAACAGTTTAGCGAGAATGTTACGGCTAATTCAGTATGGGGCGGTATAAACAACTTTATGAGAATGTACGCAATCCCGTATGGGAGGTATACTAGTTTTACGAGTATGTACCAAATCCAGTAATGGGGGGTATATCGATTTTACGATGTATGTACGCGAATGCCAGTATGGGGTGTTACAGTTTACGAGAATGTACCGAATCCAGTCAGGGGGGGGTATGCACTTGATGACGAGAATGTACCACTCCAGTAGGGGGGTGATACAGTTTAAGGGGGGGGGGGGGGGGGGGGGGGGGGGGGGGGGTCAACAGTTTAACGAGAATGTAACCAATCCAATATGGGGGGGTATACATTTCCGAGAATGTACCAAACTCCAGTATGTGAGGGGTATACAGTATAGAGAAGCCAATATTGGGGGGTATACTGTATACCTTTAGAGAATGTACCATCCATAACATTTGAAAGGGTATACACTTTATGAAATGTACCAAGCCATTATGGGGGGGGGGGGTAACACTTAACGAGAATGTACCAATCATTATGGGGGTAATCTTTCCCAAGAATGTACCAGTCCATTATGGGGGGGTATATACTTTACAAGAATGTACCAGTCCAGTATGGGGGGGGGGTATAACACTTTACAATAATGTACCATCCAGTATGGAGGGGGGGGTTTATACCTTTACAAGAATGTACCAATCCAGTATGGGGGGGTTTTACACTCACGAGAAAGGTACCAATCCAGTATGGGGGGTATACCGTATACACTTTATTATAATGTACCAATCCAGTTGGGGGTATACCTTATACACTTATTATACATGTACCAATCCATTATGTAGGGGGACCAACTTTACAAGAAATGTCCATCCAGTATGGGGGGGTATACCCTTTTAACAATAATGTACCAATCCAGTATGGGGGGGTTATACACTTTACGAGAATGTACCAATCTAGTATGGGGGGGTATACACTTTACGAGAATGTAACAATCCATATGGGGGTTTATACACTGTACGAGAATTGTAACCAATCTAGTATGGGGGGGTGTAAACTTTACGAAAGTCCCAATCCATTCATTGGGGGATATACACTCTTACGAGAATGTACCCATCCAGTATGGGGGGGGTATACACGCTTTAAACGAGAAGGTCCACTCCAGTATGGGGGGGGTAACACTTTACGGAATGTACCAATTTCGGCTATTGGGGGGTATACACCCTTTACGATAATGTACCAGTCCAGTACGGTGGGCGTATCCCTTTACGAGAATGTCCAATTCCAGTATGGAGGGTATACACTTTACGAGAATGTACCCAGTCCAGTACGGGGGGGTATACACCTATCACTTTAGACGGAATGTACACCAATCCCGTATGGGCGGGGTAATACAATTTACGAATGTAACAGCCCTTATGGTGGTTAAGACACTTTACGAGAATTGTGCCAATCCGTATGGGGGTATACCTTACGAGAATGTGCCACTCCAGTATGGGGGGTAGAACACTTTACGAGAATTGCAATCCAGTATGGGTGGGTAATACACTTTGACGAGAATGTACAATCCAGTATGGGGGGGTATTCCACTTTACGAGGAATGTAACCCAGTCCATTATGGGGGGTATACACTTTACGAAGAATGTCCAAATCCAGTATGGGGGGTATCCACTTTACGAGAATGTGCCAATCCAGTATGGGGGGTATACTACTTTCGAGAATGTGTCCAATCCAGTATGGGGGGTATACACTTTTACTAAAATGTACCAATCCAGTATGGGTGGTTATACCCTTTACGAGAATGTACCAATCCAGTCTGGGGGGGTATAACACTTTACGAGAATTACCAATCCAGTATGGGTATACACTTTACAGATGTACCAAAGTTCGGTTGTGGGGGTATACACTTTACGAGAAGGACCATCCATTACGGGGGGGTTACACTTTAACAGAATGTACCAATCCAGTATGGAGGTTATACACTTTCGGGAGAATGTACCGGTTCTTATGGGGGTATACCCTTTACGAAATGTACAAGTCCAGTACGGGGGGGTATACACTTTACGAGAATTACCAATCCAGTATGGGAGTGTCTAACACTTTCAAACGAGAATGTACCATCCATTATGGGGGGTATACACTTTAACGAGAAAAATGTACCAGTCCCCTTATGGGGGGTAATACACTTTACGAGAATGTGCCAAAGCGTTGGGGTCATACACTTTACGAGATGTACCCATCCAGTATGTGAGGGGTATACCTTTACGAGAATGTACCATCCAGTATTGGGGGGGGTATACACTTAACTAGAATGTACCAATCCCTATGGGGGGTATACCTTAGAGAATGTACCAATCCAATATGGGGGGGTATACACTTTACGAGAATGTACCAATCCAGTTCATGAGGGATTTCCATTAGCTTTACACCTCTGCAAGATGTCTCCAAAATCCCTATAAAGTCAAAACTAAAGAAGTTATTTAATAACCTTTATAATCTGCCATTGAGACATCACCAGTACTATCACAGTGTGGGAAAGGGATAGAGTGCAAGCTCTGTGGCCCAGCCACCTCACTACTAGATGGCTTCCTACCCACCTCCCCTTAATAACTTTCTCCCCCCAGCCACATTCCTTTGGTACATTTCCAGTGACTTCCTTTTATCATGTCTTGAGAGGACGAGAGACAGACGATGGTGCCTTACTGTATGTTACTTCACCAAACCCTCTCCCATCCCCCACCTGCTCCTTATGATGGAGACTATGACTGGTTTATAATCAATCATCCTATTTACCATTTTATAGACAGACTAGTAACTAGTTAACTAACCTTGCACAGCCTGACCAGGTGACACCTGGAACTAACCAGTTCATAGGCCAGTATCACTGTGAAGACAGGAAGCTGCCACTGGCGTCCTGTTGTACAGCAGATCACACACCGTCTGATACAGTGATTATTTATTGCAGCGTCTGATAGTCATTCTCACGCTTAGAGACTTGTCTAATCGTCTCTGTAAACAGCCCTACACCCAAAGACTGGCGGCAATGCACAGCAATGAGATTAGGGAATTAGGAACAAGATTATGAGGCTAGGGGCAAGATTGGGGGGCTAATGATTAGATTTAGGGGTCAAGGGAGGAGATGGGATCCAGGTAGCAGATTAGGGCGCTAGAGACAAGATTGAGGTGCTATGGGTGTAATTGGGAGGCCTGGATTGAGATTGGGGAGCTAAGCATGAGATTGGTGGATTAGGGATGAGATTGGGGAGCTAAGCATGAGATTGGGGGGTCAGGGATGAGATTGGGGAGCTAAGCATGAGATTGGGGGGGTCCGGGATGAGACGGGAGTAAGCTGAGATTGGGGTGGATAGGGATGAGATTGGTGAGCTACTCATGAGGATTGGGGGGTCAGGGATTGAATTGGTGAGCTAAGCATGAGATTGGTGGGTCAGGGTGAGATTTTGGAGGCCAGGGATGAGATTGGGGGGCCATGGATGGGAGTGGGGGAGCCAAGGGATGAGATTGGGGAGCTAATCATGAAGTTGAGGGGGTCAGGGATGAGATTGGGAGCTAAGCATTAGATTGGGGGTCAGGGGATGAGATTGGGGAGCCGGGCTGATATTGGGGAGCTAAGAGCCATGAAGATTGTGGGTTCCGGCTGAGAATTGGGGGAGCTAGCATGAATTGTGGGGTCAGGGATAATTGGGGAGGCCAGGGATGAGATTGGGAGGCCAGGGATGAGATTGGGGTGCATGGATGAGAATTGTGTGGCCAGAGATGAGATTGGGGGCCCGGATGCAGCTGGGGCGGATCAGGGATGAGATTGGGGGGCCAGGGATGAGATGGGGGCCAGGGATTAGATTGGGGTCAGGTGTTGAGATTGGGAGGCCAGGGATGCGATTGGGATGCCAGGGATGAGATTGGGGGGGCCAGGGATGAGATTGGGGGTCAGGGATGAGATTGGGGGGCCAGGGATGAGATTGGGAGGCCAGGGATTGAGATTGGGGGGCAGGGATTAGATTGGGTGGCCAGAGATGAGATTGGGGGGCCAGGGATGAGATTGGGTGTCAGGGATGAGATTGGGGGGCCAGGGATGAGATTGGGTGGCCAGGGATGAGATTGGTGGTGCCAGGATTAGATTGGGTTCCAGGGATGAGATCGGGGCCAGGGCTGATATTGGGCGGTCAGGGATGAATTGGCGGCCAGGGATGAGAAATTGGGTGGGCCATGGATGAGATTGTGGGGCCAGGGGATGAGATTTGGGGGCCAGGGATAGATTGTGTGTGGCCAGGGATGAGATTGGGGTCAGGATGAGATTGGGTGGCCAGTGAGATTGGGAGGCCAGGGATGAGATTGGGGGGTTAGGGATGAGATTGGGAGGCCAGGGATGAGATTGGGGCGGCCAGGGATGAGATTGGGGGGCCAGGGATGAGATTGGGGGGCCAGGGATGAGATTGGGGGTTCCAGGGGTGAGATTGGGAGCCAGGATGAGAATTGGGGTGGCCATGGCTGAAGATTGGGGGCCAGGGATGAGATTTGAGTGCTGGTACGATTGGGAGTCAAAAGATGAAATTGGGGTGTTAGATTGTGAGCGAAGGATGAGATTGGGTTGGTAGGAAAGTTTGGGGGCTAGGGATGACAATTGGAGGAAAAGGTATGAGATTGGAGGTCAGGGATGAGATTGGAGGTCAGGGATGAATTTGAGGTCCAGGGATGATATTGAGAATTGGAGGTCAAGGATGAGATGAGTCATGGATGAGATTGGAAGGTCCGGTATGAGATTGGAGGTCAGAGATGATATTGGGAGGTCAGTGATGAGATTGTAATGGTATTTCAATTAGATCAACCGACTTGAAGTTTAGTTCTTGCAGACTTTCGCTCGTCATCCGACTGGATCTCTCATCAAATGACTTGTACAAGAAGTCTGTGGCAATTATTTACCCATGAAAATCCCATTACATATCACAGCCAGGTGTTAAGGGTGTTGATTGAAGTGGCTAAGAGGTGTTATAGGAACGCCCAGAGTAGGTGTTAAACCTCATTTACATGTCAGACATTGGTGTTGAACCCCCCCCACCTTCTTTTTAGCTGGTTTTTTTATGTTCCACATAAATGGCCTCCTTATATTGGCAAAGGAACGTGACTGGTATAAGAAGAGGTGTTAAGGAGCCAGGTAATGTGAATGAAGAATCCAATCCAAATAGAGGTGGGGGCCAATGTTATTCTGTTTTGTATTTAATTTTTTTTCAAAAAGTTGTCAAATGAAAGGAATTTACGGCGTGTCCATGTGTTAGTTTGTAAAATTGTAATCATGTGTCCATTTGATTGGTGTGTAATGTGATTGGTTGTACAGTGATTGGTGTGTACATGTTGTATTGGGTGTACATGTGATTGGTGTGTACATGTGATCTGTGTACATGTGATCATGTGTACCTGTGATTCGTGTGGGTTAAACATTTATTTTGGGGGTGAACTTTCCTCGGTCACGGCCTGTCGTTTTCTGTTGGGAGAAATACAAGCTTTTCCCCAGAGGTGTAGCTAGCCAGCGCAGGGGTAGGAACCGTAGGGGGCCAAGGGCCCCCATCTTCTTATTTTTCCTGTGACAGATATACCCTCCTCCCAGAAAACCAATTGTGATGAAGCACGGTAGGGGCCCCATCATAGTTTTGCTGCGGGCCCAGTGATTGCTCGTTACGCCCCTGTTTGCTACGGAAGCCGTTTGCTAGTAATAAACACTGGCTTTTTAATAATGGGAAAGACACGTAGTAATAAGCGCCCAACCTGCCGGGAATCCTGTTCCCCGTTCGTTATTCTCAGAATGACTACGAATGGAAAATGAAATAGTTTTCCCTTTGCTTTGTGGCACATGAGCCCGGGAAGGTTTTTCCTAGAGACCCCCCGGGGACTGACATGCATAGGAACTGGGGGATATTTGTGTTCAGCCTCCGTCTCCTATGTTTAAAGAAACGGAGAAAGATAACCTTGCTGAGGTTTGTTTAGGGAGCGATAATGCACGCAAACATTTTCCTCTACACTGCATTTATGTCACCGGATTAAAGGTGACTGTCGCCTAAAAATGCCATTAGAATTCATTCCAATTCACCCCACCGCCTTTAACCAAGTCTTTTATTAAAGCCCAGGGTAACGCTCTAGGGATTGTTTCCCAAACTGGCTGGCTAACAGGGCATGGCCTGGAGTTGTGTTCACACTCTCGGTTGTGCTGGACTGTATATATATCACAAAGCAGGTTACATTCCAAACTAGTCCAACTCTTGGTTTAATTTAAAACAAAGTACAAAGAACATTTGGGAACGGTTAAAGAAAGGAGACCCCGCCCCCCTCTCAATATTCCTTTCCCAATGCAAGGGCTGTGTTTATTATCGCAGTCCTGACCCCCTCGGTACTTAATGTGGGGTCTCAGGGACACAGTAAAATTGGGGACCCAGTGGGGTCTCAGGGACACAGTTATTGGGGAACACAAGTGGGGGTCTCAGACCAATGTGGGGGTTCTCAGGACACAGTACATGGGGGGACACAACTGTGGGGGTCTCAGGTACACAGTTATTGGGGGACCACAATGTGGGTCTTCATGGACAAGTAACTGGGGCACACAATGTGGGGGTTCAGTACAAGTAATGGGGGACACAATTGGGGGTCTCAGGGACACAGTAATTGGGGGACACAATGTGGGTTCTCAGGGACAACAGTTATTGGGTACACAATTGGTGGTCTCAGGGACACCTGTGGGGGTCTCAGGACACAGTAATGGGGTACACCATGTGAGGGTCCTCAGGACACAGTTATTGGGGGACCATGTGGGGTCTCAGGACAACGTAAATGGGGACCAATGTTGGGGTCCTCAGGGGACAAAGTAATGGGGGACACAATGTGGGGGGGCGCAGGACACATAAATGGGGGACACAATTGGGGGTCTCAAGTGACACAGTAATGGGGGACCCATGTGGGGGTCCTCAGGCACAGTATTGGGGACACAATGTGGGGTCTCAGGGACACAATGTGGGGGTCCTCAGGACCAGTAATGGGGGACACAATGTGGGGGGTCTCAGGGACACAATGTGGGGCTCAGGTACACAGTAAATGGGGGGACACATGTGGGGTCTCTCCTGGACACAGTAAATGGGGGACACAATGTGGGGGTCCAGGGACACAGTAATTGGGGACACATGTGGGGTCTCAGGGACACAGTAATTGACCTTATTTGGTCTAGTATTCTTGTAGAATCCACCTCATGATAAAGGGCCCCCTGTAAAGTGTTAGAGGGCCCTGGCAATGAATGGAAGGAGACTCAGCCCTCCCGCTGATTCCATTAGTGTTGCCGTGCATATGCACCCAGGGATAATCTCTTGGGGATTGGGATCCTTCACTAACAGGTTCACTTTGAGTACAGACGGAACAAGCAGCTCCAGGGCTGAACGGGAAATAGACGAGTGACCTTGCACCTCTATGGAGCAGAGGAGTAATGGTACATGTCCTACTGTACAAGGCCTGGCATGGCACTGTGAGTAGCATATATATTCCGTCTCTTATTATATCAAGGTTGATTTATCTAATAAACTTCCTGCAGTTCGATCCTCCACCCTTGGACACGGAGTTTGTCTTTTCTTCCCCGTGCTTGGGTGGTTTTCCCCCGCAATCATAAGACCCTCCGAGGTGTATAGGAGACTTATAGGTATTATAGCTGTGTGTAGGAGACTTATAAAGTATATTATAGCCATGTACTGATTTCGTTGTTTGTGATATGTATATAGCTGTGTGTAGAGACATTATACGTATATTATAGCATGTACTGGTAGTTGTTGTGATATGTTTATAGCTGGGGTGTAAGGAGACATTATAATTATATATATCCATGGTACTGGATTTCCGTTTGTGTGTGATATTTATTCTAGCTGTGTGTAGAACATTAATAAGTATATTATAGCCATCTTAACTGATCGTTGTTTGATCATGTCTGATCTGTGTGTAAGGAGACATTCTAAGTATATTATAGCCATTTACTGATATGTTGTTGTGATATGTATATAGCTGTGTGTAGGAGACATTATACTTATATTATATCATGTACTGATGTAGTTGTTGTGATATGTATTATAGCTGTGGGTAGGACATTATAATATATTATAAGCCATGTCCTGATGAGTTTGTTGTGATTGTATAATAGCTGTGTGTAGGAAGACATTATCATTATATTATCGCCATGTACACCAATCCAGTATGGGAGGTGTATACACTTTACGAGAATGTACCAATTCGGTATGGGGGGGTATACACTTTACGAGAATGTACCAGTCCAGTACGGGGGGGGTATACACTTTACGAGAATGTACCAATCCAGTATGGGAGGTGTATACACTTTACGAGAATGTACCAGTCCATTATGGGGGGGTATACACTTTACGAGAATGTACCAGTCCATTATGGGGGGGTATACATGTATGGTATATTACCCGGTATATTTCAGCCCTGCACAGGGCGTATGATAATACCCAACCCTGTATATTCCACCCTGCACAGGGCGTATGGTCATAGATACCCTCTTCCTGGAGGCCGTGATAACCGTTTCAGCCCTGCACAGGGCCGTATGGTATAATACTTATACCCTGGCAGTATGTACCGGTTCGCCTAATTGACCCTCCCTCCACATATAAACCTACAATAAGTTCACACGATCCTTTACGCATCTCTAACTTTAAGCTGGTTTAAATTAATCACTACCCACGCCCCCTCTCATCACACCAGCTAATACAGGATTACAAGGTGGTCTTACCCCAAACACGTCCCATCATGCTCAGTGAAACCGAAACCCTGAGCTCTGAGAATCTTTTAACATTGGACCACCAAGTCATGGTGAGGGAACGGGGACATTATGACTTTCCCTTTTCTCTCTGTTCCCAGAGGAACATTTTCATTCTCCCCTCCAAATCCATGTTACAGGACCTCCACAGGACCCTAAATCTACCAAAGTCTATCCTCTATATTTACTATATTCCTGTATAAACTCAGTCTGTGTCCTGTACCTTTATATAACAAACGGACGAACTCCTCGTGACTTCTAATATCCTATACTTTACATGAGGGGATCATTTCCCTTATAATACATGAGTGGTACCCAGAAGTTCCCTGTATAACTCATCTGTGTCCTTGGTACCTTATTAGACAACAGAACTACCTCAGTGATTCCTAATATCCCTTATAATTTACATAGGGTATACATTATCCTTAAATCATGAGTGGTACGCCGAGTTCCCTGATAACTCGTCCTGTGGTCCTGTACTTAATTTTATAGACACAGAACTCCTCAGTGTACTTTCTAAAATCCTTATAATTTACATAGGATAACATTTCCCTTATTACATGATGGTACCCATAGTCTCCGTATAACTCATCCGGTGTCCTTGTAACCCTTTATTAGACACCAGAACTCCTCTGTGACTTCTAATAAATCCTTTATATTTTACCGTAGGGGAAGCATTATCCTTATAATACATGAGTGTACCCAGAGTTCCCTGTATACTCAGTCTGTGTTCCTGTGTACCCTTTTACTAATACACAGAACTCCTCAGGTGACTCCTAATATTTTTATTTACAGATAGATTTCTTTTTATATATAACTTATTATATTGTGTATTTACCCTTTACCTTATAAATGTTCTTGTAAAACTTTATATAGAAAGGCAGCAGAACAGCCTCAGTGTATTCCTAATGGATTACTTCACTATCAACTTTAGTAAAGGCGTATACAATATATCGGCTGGTTGAACAGGGGGCGAGTTCCTGATAGCCGTCTGTCCTTTGATGATGTAGACACAGACCTCAGTGGATCAAACCTTATGAGTGGGGATACATTTCCTTATATAGGTGGTTCACCCATGGATTCGTATAACTCAGTCTAGTATTGAGCACATGAATAGGCAGCAGAACTTGCCTCATTGCTGCGATACCTATATTAATGGATACTGTCGTAACTGAGTGAAGTTTCGAACCGCCTTGGTCCTTGTACCTTATATAGGAAGGCACAGAAACCCCATGATTCTATTGGCTGTTAATTTCGTAGGGATATTATCATACAACATGCAGTGGTCACAGCAGCCGTATACATGTTGACTATATCACGAAACAGTCATGGATGTTATTCTTAGGGGGGGGGGGGGGGGGGGGTCATGGGGGGGGGCGGGGAGGGGGTGGGGGGGGGGGGGGGGGATGGCTTGACCATTATGCAGTGCAGCCACAGGCGCAGATAACTGTCTGTGACTGGCCTTAGCACAGCTCTCAGGATTGCAAATCCTCTATATTTAGCAGTCAAGGGATAAGGCGTACTTAGAATCCATAATTGGTACGCCAGTCTGTTCTAGTGCTTGTCACTTATAGACAGACTTCCGTCTTCCCTTATAATTTTCAGTGATATTCTTATCCTGAATGTACAGTTCCTTTCTATCGTGTCTGATTTATCAACCCACTATATTCTTATCTTTTTTTAAGTTGTACATTATCTCTTTGTATTTTTATTATTTTATTCATTATGTATATTCTTCTTATTTTATTCAACTTTAGATTCTGTTCTCTTTCTATTTTTATACTCTTAATATTCTTGTCCTTTTATCTTTATTTATATTTTTGAATCCCAAACTTTTTTTACTTAGTTGACTTCTAATTTATTTATATCCTTTTCTTTCTACTTATCTATTTCATTTTCTAACCCCCCGCCTCCCTTATAAACGAGGGATACATTATCCTTATAATACATGTGATGTGTACCCAGAGTTCCCTGTATAACTCAGTCTGTGTCCTTGTCCCTTTATATAGACACGAACTCCTCAGTGACTTCAATATCCTTATAATTTACAGTAGGGGATACAGTAATCCCTTATAATACATGAGTGGTCCCAGATTCCCTTGATACTCAGTCCTGTTGGCCTTGTCCTATATTAGCCACGAACTCCTCAGTGACTTCTAATATCCTATATATTTAAGTAGTGGGTACATATCTCTTAGAATACAATTAGGGTACCCAAGAGTTCCCTGTATAACCAGTCTGTGTCTTGTACCTTTATATGACCACAGAACTCCTCAGTGACTTCTATAATATCCTTATAATTTACAGTGGGGGATAATCACCTCTTATAATACATGAGTGGTTACCCAGATTTCCCTGTATAACTCAGTCTGTTGTCCTTGTACCTTTATATGACACAAGAACTCCTCAGTGACTTCTAATATCCTTATATATTTTAACAGTAGGGGATACATTATCCCTAATTCTAATCATGAGTGGTACCCAGAGTTCCTGTAGAACTCGTCTGTGTCCTTGGTAACCTTTATATAGACACAGAACCTCCTCAGTGACTTCTAATTCCTTATAATTTACAGTAGGGGCTACATTATCCCTTATAATACTGATGGTACCCAGATGTTCCCTGTAACTCACAGTCCTGTGACTTTATACCTTTATAGTAGACACAGAACTCCTCAGTGACTTCTAATATCCTTATAATTTACAGTAGGGGTACATTTCTCCTTATATATCCAGAATTGGTACCCAGGGAGTTCCCTGTATAACTAGCTGTAGCCTTGACTTTATTCAGACACAGAACTCCTCAGTGACTTCTAATATCCTTATAATTTACAGTAGGGATACAATTATCCTTATAGATACATGAGTGGTACCCCAGATTTCCCTGTATAAACTCAGATCTTTGGTCCTTTGTACCTGTTCTAATAGACACAGACCTCCTCATGGACGTCTATATCCTTATAATTTAATGTAGGGATGACATTAATTCTTATAATACACTGAGTGGTACCCGAGGTTTCCCCTGTATAACTCAGCCTGTGTCCTTGTACCCTTATATAGAACACAGAACCCTCAGTGACTTCTAATATCCTTATATTTACAGTAGGGGATCATTATCTCTTATAATACATGAGTGGTGGACCCGAGTTTCCTGTATACGCAGTCCTGTGTCCCCTTGTAACCTTTATATAGACACAAACTCCTCAGTGACTTCTAATATCCTTATATTTACCAGTAGGGAGTACATTATCCCCTTAATATACATGAGTGGTACACATAGTTCCCTGTATAACTCGTATGTGTCCTTGTACCCTTAGCATATACACAGAACTCCTCAGTGACTTCTAATATCCTTATAATTACAGTAGGGGATACATTATCCCTTATAATACATGAGTGGTACCCATTGTTCCCCTGTATAACTCAGTCTGGTGACCTTGACCTTTATAGCATAGACCACAGAACCCTCAGTGACTTCTAATATTCCTTATATTTTACAGTAGGGGAATTCCCAGTTAATCCTTATAGGTACTTAGTGGTACCCAGAGTTCCCTGTGTTAACTCATTCTGTGTCCTTGTACCTTTATATGACAACAGAACTCCTCAGTGGCTTCAATATCCTTGATAATGTACAGTAGGGGAT
The DNA here is from genome assembly GCA_019447015.1 of Hymenochirus boettgeri. Classification (NCBI taxonomy): domain Eukaryota; kingdom Metazoa; phylum Chordata; class Amphibia; order Anura; family Pipidae; genus Hymenochirus; species Hymenochirus boettgeri. The sequence continues at coordinate 16,866 of JAACNH010001289.1, forward strand.
AAATTCTCCTTAAATACAGAGTGGTAACCTCCAAGTTTCCCTGTATAACTTCAGTCTGTGTCCTTGTACCTGTATAATAACACAGAACTCCTCAGTGACTTCCTAATATCCTTATAATTTACAGTAGGGATAGCATTATCCCTTATAATACTGAGTGGTACCCAGAGTTCCCCTGTATAACAGTCTGGGTCCCCTTGTACATTTATATCGACACCGAACTCCTCAGTGACTTCCTAATATCCTTATAATTTTACGTAGGGGATACATTATCCCCTTATAATAATGAGTGGTACCCCCAGTAGTTCCCTGGATAAAAGTCCTGTGCCTTGTAACATTTTATAGACACAGAACTCCTCAGTGACTTCTAAATATCCTTATAATTTACCGTAGGGATACATTATCCTTATAATACATGAGTTGTAACCCAGAGTCCCTGTATAACTCATCTGGTCCCTTGTACCTTTATATAGACACAGAAACTTCCTCAGAACTTTCTAATATTCCTTATAGTTACGTAGGGATACAAATATCCCTATAATACATATGGTACCCAGATTTTTCCCTGTAAACTCAGTCCCTGTGTCCTTGTACCAGTTTAGATTAGACACAGAACTCTCAGTGACTTCTATATCCTATAATTTACAGTAGGGGATACTATCCCTTAGTAATACATGAGTGGTACACCCGAGTTTTCCCTGTATAAACTCAGTCTGTGTCCTTGTACCTTTATATAGAACACAGAACTCCTCAGTGACTTCTAATTCCCTTATACTTTACATTAGGGGTACATTATCCCTTATAATACATGAGTGGTACCCAGAGTTCCCTGTATAACTCAGTCTGTGTCCTTGTACCTTCATATACACTTTATGAGAATGTACCAATCCAGTATGGGGGGGTATACACTTTATGAGAATGTACCAATCCAGTATGGGGGGGTTTACACTTTACGACATTTACCAATCCAGTATGGGGGGTGATCCAGTTTACGAAATGTACCAATTGCAGTAATGGGGCGGTATAAAAACACTTTATGAATAATGTTTCCAATCCATATGGGAGGTATCAGTTTTTACGAGTATTTACCACTCCATTATGGGGGGTATACAGTTTACGAGTATGTACCAATCCAGTAATGGGGGGTAGACAATGGTTACGAGATGTACCAATCCAGTAGGGGGGGGGTTATACACTTTTACTAGAATTACCCATTCCAGTATTGGGGGGTTTACAGTTTACGGAATGTACAATCCAAGTATTTGGTGGGCCTAACAGTTTTTACGAGAATGTAACCAATCAGTAATGGGCGGTATACAGTTTACCAAATTTACCAATCCATTATGGAGGGGTAGAACAGTATATGAGAATCCAATATTTGGGGTATACTGTAATACACTTTATGAGTCAATCTCAGTATGTGAGGGTATACACTTTATGAGAAATGTACCAATCCAGTTGGGGGGGGGGGGTTACCTTAACGAGAATGTACCATCCATTAATGGGGGTTATAACTTACAAGAATGTACAGTTCCATTATGGGTGGGGTATATACTTTACAAAACAACGATGTAACCAGTCCAGTTATGGGGGGTGGGTATACATTTACAAGAATGTACCATCCAGTATGGAGGGGGGGGTATAACCTTTACAAGATGTACCACGCCCATATGGGGGGGTTTCCACTCACGAAATGTACGCAATCCATATGGGGGGTATCCGTATACACTTTATGCTAATGTACCAATCCATATGGGGGGTATACCGTATACACTTTTATGAGAATGTACATCCAGTAATTTGAGGGTATCCACGTTACAAGAATGTACCAATCCAGTATGGGTGGGTATAACTTTACCAGAATGTACCAATCCAGTATGGGGGGTTATAACTTTACGAGAAATGTACCAAATCCTAGTATGGGGTGTTAAATACACTTTACAGAATGTACCATCCGTATGGGGGTTTTATACACTTTACGAGAATGTACCATCTATTATGGGGGGGGTTACACTTTACGAGAATGTACCAATCCAGTATGGGGGGATTACACTTTACGAGCAGGTACCAATCCAGTATGGGGGGGTTATAACGCTTTAACGAGAATGTACCAACCGTTGGGGGGGTATACACTTTAACGCAAAGTACCAATTCTCTGTAATGGGGGTTATACCCTTTAACGATAATGTACCAGTCCAGTACGGGGGGGTATACACTTTAATACTAGAATGTACCCAATCCAGTATGGGCAGGGTATACACTTAACAGAATGTACCTAGTCGCAGTACGGGGTGTATACACTTTACGAGAATTACCAATCCATTAGGGAGGGGAATACATTAACGAGAATTTACCAGCCCATTATGGGGGTATACACTTAACTAGAATGTTGCCAATCCAGTATGGGGGGTTACCTTTACGAGAATGTTACAATCCAGTAGGGTGTTCTACCTTTACGAGAAGGTGCCAATCCCAGTATGGGGGGTATACAACTTTACGGAATTACCAATCCCGTATGGGGGGGGTATACACTTTACGCGAATGTACCATTCCATTATGGGGGGTATACACTTTACGAAGATGTACAATTCCAGTATGGGGGGTAACACTTTACGAGAATGTGCCAATCCAGTATGGGGGTATACACTTTACTAGAATGTGCCATCCAGTATGGGGGGTATACACTTTACGATAAGGTACCAATCCCAGTATGTGGGGTATACACTTTACGAGAAATGTACCAATCCAGTATGGGGGGGTATACACTTTTACGATATTACCAATCCCGTTGGGTGGGGTAAATACACTTTACGAGAATTACCAGTTCGGTATGTGGGGGTATACCTTTTACGAGAATGTTCCCAGTCATACGGGGGGGTATACACTTTCACGAGAATGTACCATCAGTATGGGGAGGGTGTATACACTTTACGAGAATGTACCAGTTCGGTATGGGGGGTAATACACTTTTACGAAAGTACCTAGTCCCCAGTAACGGGGGGGTATACACACTGTTAAACGAGAATGTACCATCCAGTATGTGGGAGGTGTATACACTTTACGAGAAGTACCAGCCATTATGGGGGGGTAATAATCACTTTAACGAGACTGTACAGTCCATATGGGGTGGGTATATACACTTTACGAGAATGTGCCAATCCAGTATGGGGGGTATACACTTTGACGAGAATGACCAATCCAGTATGTGAGGGGTATACAACTTTACAGATGACCAATCCAGTATGGGGTATACACTTTACGAACTGTAACCAATCCAATATGGGGGGTATCCAACTTTACGAGAATGATACCAATCCAATATGGGGGGGTATACACTTTTAACGAGAATGTTACCAATCCAGTTCATGAGGGATTTCCATAGCAGCTTTACTTTACACCTCTGCAAAAAAAGAATGTCTCCAAAAAAATTCCCCCCCCCCTATAAAGTCCAACTAAAGAAGTTATTTATAACCTTTAAACTGCCATTGAGACATCACCATTCACTTCACAGTGTGGGAAAGGCTAGAGTGCAAGCTCTGTGGCCCCAGCCCCTCCACTACTAGATGGCTTTCCACCCACCTTCCCCTTAATACCTTTCTTTCTCCCCCTCAGCCACATTCCTTTGTACATTTCCAGGGCTTTTCCCGTATTAACATGTTTGGGAGAGGACGATAGAAGACGATGGTGGCCTTAAGGCTGTATGGTTACTCACCAAACCCTCTCCCATCCCCCACCTGCTTCCTTATTAGGGAGACCTATGACGGGTTTTAAATAATCAATCAATCCTATTTTACCATTTATAGACCGACTAAGTACTAGTTACTAACCTTTGCACAGCCGACCAGGTGAACAACCTGAACTAACCAGTTCATGGCCGTCTCACTGTGAATACAGGAAGCTGCTGCCAACTGGCGTCCTTTGTAACCGCAGATCACACCCGTCGGTATACTGATTACTATTATTTGTCAAGCGGTCTGAATATCATTCTCACGCTTAGAGACTTGTCTAATCGTCTCTGTAAACAGCCCTACACCCAAAGACTGGCGGCGAATGGCAACAGCAAAATGAATTATGGAAATTAGGAACAAGATTATGAGGCTAGGGGCAAGATTGGGGGGCTAATGATTAGATTTAGGGGTCTAGGGAGGAGATTGGGAGCGGTATCAGATTAGGGCGCTAGAGACAAGATTGAGGTGCTATGGGTGTAATTGGGAGGCCTGGATTGAGATTGGGGAGCTAAGCATGAGATTGTGGTGTGATGGGATGAATTGGGGAGCTAGCAGAATTGGGGGGTCAGGGATGAGATTGGGGAGCTAAGCATGAGATTGGGGGGTCAGGATGAGATCGGGGAGCTAAGCATGAGATTGGGTGGATAGGGATGAGATTGGGGAGCTAAGCATGAGATTGGGGGGTCAGTGATGAGATTGGGGAGCTAAGCATGAGATTGGGGGTCAGGGATGAGATTGGGAGGCCAGGGATGAGATTGGGGGGCCAGGGATGAGATTGGGGAGCCAGGGATGAGATTGGGGAGCTAAGCATGAGATTGGGGGGTCAGGGATGAGATTGGGGAGCTAAGCATGAGATTGGGGGCAGGGATAGATGGGGGGGGAGCCAGGGATGATATTGGGGAGCTAATCATGGATTGGGGGGTCGGATAATTGTGGAGCTAAGCCCTGAGAATTGGGGGTCAGGGGATTAGATTGGTAGGGGTTCCATGGTGACGATTGGGGAGGCCCAAGGGATGAAGTTGGGGTCCAGGGATGAGATTGGGGGGCCAGAGATGAGATTGGGGGGCCAGGGATGAGATTGGGCGGTCAGGGATGAGATTGGGGGCCAGGGCATAGATTTGGGGGCCCAGGGATGAGATTGGTGTCGGATGAGATTGTTGATCCAGGGATGAGATTGGGAGGCCAGGGATGAGATTGGGGGGGCCAGGGATGAGCTTGGGGGTCAGGGATGAGATTGGGGGCCATGTTATGAGATTGTTGAGGCCGATGGAATGAATATTGGGGGGGCAGGGATGAGATTGGGTGGCCAGGGATGAGGATTGGGGGGCAGGATGAGATTGGGTTGGTCTGGATAGATTGGGGGGGGAAGGGATGAGATTGGGTGGCCAGGGATGAGATTGGGGGGCAGGGATGAGATTGGGTGGCCAGGGATGAGATCGGGGGGCCAGGGATGAGATTGGGCGGTCAGGGATGAGATTGGGCGGCCAGGGATGAGATTGGGGGGCCAGGGATTAAATTGGTGGGCCAGGGATGAGATTGGGGGGCCCAGGATGAGTTGGGGGCCAGTGATGAATTGTGTTTGTTCATATAGATTTTGTTGTTCCCTGATGATTTTGGTAGTCCCGTTATTAGATTGTGGGGGTTTCTGTATTAGATTGTTCAGGCCAGGTATGAATTTTGGCGACCAGGGATGAGATTGGGGGGCCAGGGATGAGATTGGTGGCCCAGGGATGAGATTGGGGGGCCAGGGGGGTGAGATTGGGTGGGCCCGGGTGATAATTTGTTGGCCAGGGCTGAGATTGGGGGGCCAGGGATGAGATTTGAGTGCTAGGTAAGATTGGGAGTCAAAAGATGAAATTGGGGTGTTAGATTGTGAGCGAAGGATGAGATTGGGTTGGTAGGAATAGGATTGGGGGCTAGGGATGACATTGGAGGAAAAGGTATGAGATTGGAGGTCAGGGATGAGATTGGAGGTCAGGGATGAGATTGGAGGTCAGAGATGATATTGGAGGTCAGGGATGAGATTGGATGGTATTCAATTAGATCAACCGGACTTGAAGTTTAGTTCTTGAAGACGTTTCGCTAGTCATCCGACTGGATCTCTCAATTCAGAATGACTTGTACAAGAATCTGTGGCAATTATGTACCCTGGAAAATCCCAATTAGCATATCACAGCCAGGTGTTAAGGGTGTGATTGGATAGTGGCTAAGAGGTGTTATAGGAACGCCCAGAGTAAGGTGTTAAAACAGCATTGTACATGGCAGACAGTTGGTGTTGAACCCCCCCCACCTCTATTTAGGCTTGGTTTTTTTATTTTCACATAAATGGCCTCCTTAATATTGGCAAAGGAACGTGACTGGTATAAGAGAGGTGTTAAGGAGGCCATGTATGTGAAAATGAAGAATCCAATCCTAAATAGAGGTGGGGCCAATGTTATTTCTGTTTGTATTTAATTTTTTTCAAAAAGTTGTAAAATGAAAATGGAATTTAAAGGGCGTGTACATGTGATTAGTGTGTACATGTAATCATGTGTACATGTGATTGGTGTGTACATGTGATTGGTGTGTACATGTGATTGGTGTGTACATGTGATTGGTGTGTACATGTGATTGGTGTGTACATGTGATCGTGTGTACATGTGATCATGTGTACATGTGATTAGTGTGGGGTTAAACATTTATTTTGGGGGTGAACGTTCCTCGGTCACGGCCTGTCGGTTTTCTGTTGGGAGAAATAAAAGCTTTTCCCAGAGGTGTAGCTACCAGGGAAGCAGGGGTAGGAACCGTAGGGGGCCAAGGGGCCCCCATCTTCTTATTTTTCCTGTGACAGATATAGCCTCCTCCCAGAAAACCACTGTGGATGAAGCACGGATAGGGGCCCCATCATAGTTTTGCTGCGGGGCCCAGTGATTGCTCGTTACGCCCTGTTTGCTACAGGAAGCCGTTTGCTAGTAATTAAACACTGGCTTTTTAATATGCGGAAAGACACGTAGTAATAAGCTCCCAACCCTGCAGGGAATCCTGTTCCCCGTTCGTTATTCTCAGAAATGACTAATGAATGGAAAATGAAGAGTTTTCACTTTCTTTGTGCACATGAGCCCTGGGGGAAGGTTTTCCAGAGACCCCCGGTGACTGACAAGGTCATAAGGACTGGGGGGATATTTGTGTTCAGCTCCGTCTCCTATTGTTTAAAGAAACGGAGAAAGATAAACTGTGCTGAGGTTTGTTTAGGGAGCGATAAGGCAAGCAAACATTTCCCTCTACACTGTCATTATGTCACCGGATTAAAGGGGACGTGTCGCCTAAAAATGCCAATTAGAATTCATTCCAATATCACCGCCCCTTTAACCAATTCTTTTAAATTAAAGCCCAGGTGTACGCTCTATGGGGATTGTTTCCCAAACTGGCTGGCTAACAGGGCATGCTGGGAGTTGTAGTTCACAATCTCGGTTGCTGACTGTAGATATACACAAAGCAGGTTACATTCCAAACTAGTCCAACATCTTGGATTTATTTAACAAATTACTAAAGACATTTGGGAACGGTGAAAGGAAAGGAGACCCCCTGCCCCCCTCTCAAATATTCCTTTCCCAATGGCAGGGGATGTGTTTATTATCGCAGTCTGACCCCCTCGGTACGTATGTGGGGGTCTCAGGGACACAGTAAATGGGGGACACAATGTGGGGGTCTCAGGGACACAGTTATTGGGGAACACAATGTGGGGGTCTCAGGGACACAATGTGGGGGTCTCAGGGACACAGTAAATGGGGGACACAATGTGGGGGTCTCAGGGACACAGTAATTGGGGGACACAATGTGGGGGTCTCAGGGACACAGTAATTGGACCTTGATTTGGTTCTAGTATTCCTTGTAGAATCCACCTCATGATAAAGGGCCCCGGTAAGTGTTAGAGGGCCCCTGGCAATGATGGAAGGAGAACTGCAGCCCTCCAGCTGAATTCCATTAGTGTTAGCCGTGCAATATGCACCCAGGAGAATCTCTTTGGGGATTGGATCCTGATAACAGGTTCACTGTGAGTACAGACGGAACAAGCAGCTCCAGGGCTGACGGGAAAATAGACGAGTGACCTTGCACCTCTATGGAGACAGAGGAGTAATTGGTAACATGTCTACTGTACAAGGCCTGGCATGGAACTGGGAGTAGCAATAGTTATAGTTCGTCTCTTATTAGTAGTCAGGATGGATTTATCAGAAATAAACTTCCTGAGTTCGATTCCACCCTTGGACACGGAGTTTGTATGTTCTCCCCGTGCTTGGGTGGGTTTCCCCCGCAATCATAAAGACCTACTGATGTGTATAGGAGACATTATAGGTATATTATAGCTGTGTGTAGGAGACATTATAAGTATATTATAGCCATGTACTGATGTCGTTGTTGTGATATGTATTATAGCTGTGTGTAGGAGACATTATAAGTATATTATAGCCATGTACTGATGTAGTTGTTGTGATATGTATTATAGCTGTGTGTAGGAGACATTATAATTATATTATAGCCATGTACTGATGTTGTTGTTATGATATGTATTATAGCTGTGTGTAGGAGACATTATAAGTATATTATAGCCATGTACTGATGTTGTTGTTGTGATATGTATTATAGCTGTGTGTAGGAGACATTATAATTATATTATAGCCATGTACTGATGTTGTTGTTGTGATATGTATTATAGCTGTGTGTAGGAGACATTATAAGTATATTATAGCCATGTACTGATGTTGTTGTTATGATATGTATTATAGCTGTGTGTAGGAGACATTATAAGTATATTATAGCCATGTACTGATGATGTTGTTGTGATATGTATTATAGCTGTGTGTAGGAGACATTATAAGTATATTATAGCCATGTACTGATGTCGTTGTTATGATATGTATTATAGCTGTGTGTAGGAGACATTATAAGTATATTATAGCCATGTACTGATGATGTTGTTGTGATATGTATTATAGCTGTGTGTAGGAGACATTATAAGTATATTATAGCCATGTACTGATGTCGTTGTTGTGATATGTATTATAGCTGTGTGTAGGAGACATTATAAGTATATTATAGCCATGTACTGATGATGTTGTTGTGATATGTATTATAGCTGTGTGTAGAGGTAGGTTAGGTAGAGGTAGGTTAGGTAGAGGTAGGTTAGGTAGAGGTAGGTTAGGTAGAGGTAGGTTAGGAATCCTGGGTGATGGGCAGACTTAGCTTGGATTACTGGCTCTGGCATCTCTCTGCTCACACATGTCTTTTAACTGCATTTAGTCACACGGTTCTCTGTGTAACCCCTAGGGCATTTCCATCACCGTCTGCCAAACCTGTAATTACCCACCACCCTCCCCCAACTCACCGCAGGCACCTGGAATCAGACACACCCAGCTGTGCCAGGTCTCCCCTTACGCCCTCCTTTTTCCTGTGTGCCCAGGGGCCCCTCTATGGGTCCCTTAGTGTAATAACCATCTGTAATCAAGGAACTCCATACCAGCTGTGCACAACCACCAGGGAACCAGATTTCCCCCATGGCAGCTAATTAACCAATGCCCAATGTGGCACTGACTGGCAGGGCTGCTGGAATCGATTCACCACCTGAATTGCCCTTGATCAGAACACAGGAGAGACCCCCAGAGGGTCCACAGGGGAAACTTGCTAAATGTAGATCCAGTGACAAGGGAAAGTTACTATCCACATGGAGTCAGGAGGAGACAGACAATGAGTGGGCCCCTTAATGCTTCCTGAGGGCCCCAACACCCCCAATTCAGCCCTATGTCACATATGGGATATGAACCCTTTCCTCTATGGGCTTATCCGGTTCTGGCCACTTTATAAACAGCGCCCCCTCCTGGCAGGGATTGTGTGTATCCACAGGTGAGATCCATCCCTCTGTGCAGGTGATAAAGCAGCAACGTGAACATGATCCCCAAATCCATTAATATCTCAACCTACCATCAGTTACCTGTGTCTAGCGTCCCACAGGGGGACACCCAGTGGCTTTAATGAGCCATAGAACCAAGTTGGTGGCATGCAGGCAAGGCCTGGCATAGGCTTGGTATACAGTATATATACAGTATGTACAGTATATATATATAGAGAGTACAGAATATACACTATGTACATATAATACACAAAGTATGTACAGGATTATATACAGTATGTAGTAGGTACAGTATATATACATTATGTAGTATGTAGAGGATATACAGTATGTAGTAGGTACAGTATATATACAGTATGTAGTATGTAGAGGATATACAGTATGTAGTATGGATGGTATATATACAGTATGTAGAGGATATACAGTATGATGTAGGTAGGTATATTTACAGTTGTTGTAGTATGGTATTATATACAGTATGTAGTATGTAGAGGATATACAGTATGTAGTATGTATATGGTACTATATCAGTATGTAGTAGGTAGTAGGATACGTACATCTGATATGTAGAATGGGTCATTAAATATACGTAGTAGTATTGTAGTAGTGTAATATACAGTGATTGTAGTATTAGAGGATGGTAGATATATTAGAATATTAGGAGATATGGAGTATGACAGTATGACGATGTTAGTAGAATTCATAATCGATGTATAGTAACGAGGGTCATACGTTGTAGTGGATATGGTTAACTAACAGTATGTGTGTGAGGATATACAGTATGTCTGTTGTATGGGTATATATACAGTATGTGTATGTATGTATGGTTGATATCATACAGTATGTAGTAGGTAAGGTATACATATGTTTATTGGTATTCTTAGTATTGGGTATGAGGTATATATACAGATGTGTATGTATTATGGTATATATCAGAGGTAAGTATATGGTAAGGATATATGCAGACTGTACGTATATATGGTTAATAGACAGTAGGAGGATGGTATATACACGTAGTATGGTAGTATAGTATATGTAGATTCGTAAAGTAGGCTCCTGTTCTCCAGTAGATAGTTGGTTAGAGTCCTTTGGTAAGGGTTACTCTATTGGGTAGTAGGTACTACGATGTTCTCGCAGAGATAGGTTGTAGAGTCCTTGGTAGGTTATCTATTGGTAGTTAGGTCTTTTGGTTCTCCACAGATAGGTGTAGAGTCCTTGGTAAAGGGGGAAATTATTAGTTAATTTAAAGGTAAGATTGAAGTCCCATGTTCTACAGAGATAGGTGTAGATGATTCCTTGTTAGTTGTTATTATGATATTAGGTCTCTGTTCTCCAAATAAGGTGTAAGAGTCCTTGTTAGGTATCGTTATCTGGTGGTAGTGGTCTTCTTGTATCTTCCAGAGATAGGTGTAGAGTCATTGTTAAGTTATTATTGGTAGTAGGCCTTATTCTCCACGAGAGAGGTTTGAGAGTCCTTGGTAAGTTTATCTATTGGTGCTAGGTCTCTTGTTCTACGAGATAGGTGAGAGTCTGTAAGTTTATCATGGTAGTCGGTCTTCTGTTCTCCAGGAGATAGGTGTAGAGTCTTGGTAAGGTTTATCATTGGTATAGGTTCGTGTGCTCCAGAGATAGGTGTAGGGGAGTCCTGTTAATGGTTACGTTTACTATGAGGATAGGGTATTTCTGTTCTCAGAGATAGGTTGTAGAGTCCTGGTAGGGTTATATATTGGTAGTAGGTCTCATTTCTCAAGAGATGGGTGTTAGGTTGTAGAGTCCTTGTTAAGGTTACTATTGGTAGTAGGGTCTCTTGTTCTCCAGAAGATAGGTGTGAGTCATCAGCAGGATATCTATTGGTAGTAGGTTCATGTTCTCAAGAGATGGGTTTTGTGTAGCAGTCCTTGTTAAGTTTATCTGATTGGTAGTAGGTCTTTGTTATCCAGAGATAGGTGTAGAAGTCCTCAGTAAGGATATCTATGGTAGTGGTCTCATTTTCTCCAGAGCGGGTGTAGAGTCTTGGTAAGGTTATCTATTGGTAGTAGGTCTCTTGTTCTCAGAGTTGGTGTAGAGTCCTCAGTAAGGATATCTCGGGTAGTACGGTCTCTTGTTCTCCAGAGATTGGTGTAGAGGCCCAGTAAGGAGTATCTATTGGTAGTAGGTCTCTTGTTCTCATAGATAGGTGTAGAGTCCTCAGTAAGGGGATATCTATTGTGTAGAGCTCCTGGTTCTCCATAGATAGGTGTAGAGGTCCTCAGTAAGGATATCTATGTTAGTAGGTATCTTGTTCTCCAAGAGATAGGTGTGTTGTAGAGGCCCAGTAAGGATATCATTGTTAGTAGGTTCATGTTATCCATAGATAGGTGTGAGTCCTCAGTAAGGGAGTATCTATTGGTAGTAGAGCTCCTGTTTCCATAGATAGGTGTAGAGTCCTCAGTAGAGGAGATCTATTGGTAGTAGAGCCCTTAGAGCTCCTGTATCCATAGATAGGTGTAGGTCCTCAGTAAGGATATCTATTGGAAGAGGTCTCTGTTCCTCCATAGATAGGTGTGAGAGGCCTCAGTACGGATAATCTCGTGGTAGTAGGTCTCTTGTTCTCAGAGATAGGTGTAGAGGGGCTCAGTAGTAAGGGATATATTTGTTATAGGTCTCTTGTTTCTCCAGAGATATATTGTAGAGTCCTCCGTAAGGATATCTATTGTTAGTAGGTCTCTTGTTCTCCATAGATAGGTGTAGAGTCCTCAGTAAAGGAATATCTATTGGTAGAGATCCTGTTATCCATAGTAGGTGTAGAGTCCTCAAGTAAGGGATATCTATTGGTAGGGTAGAGGTCTCTGTTCTCCAGAGCTTAGGGTGTTGAGAGGCTCAGTAAGGATATCTATTGGTAGTAGGTCTCGTGTTCTCCAGAGATTGGTTGTAGATCCTCAGTAGGAGATATATTGGTAGTATGGTCTTCTTGTTCTCCATAGATAGGTGTAGGTCCGTCAGTAAGGAATCTATTGGTAGTAGGTGCCTCTTGTTCTCCAAGATAGGTATTTGTAGAGTCCTCAGTAAGGATATCCTGGTAGTAGGTCTCTGTTTCTCCATAGATTAGGTTGTAGCTTGTAGAGTCCTCAGGAAGGGATAGCTATGGTAGAGGTCTACTGTTATCCATAGATAGGTGTAGGTCCTCAGTAAGGATAATTCTATTGTAGTAGGTATCTGTTCTCCAGAGATGGGTGTAGAGTCCTTGTTAAGGTTATCTATTGGTAGTAGGTCTCTTGTTCTCCAGAGATAGGTGTAGAGTCCTTGTTAAGGGCGCGCAGCTGCCGCCTGAATCTTTGTTGTCGAGGTCTCCTGGTCTCCATAGATAGGTGTAGAGTGCCTCAGTAAGAGATACTATTGGGTAGTAGGCTCCGTTGTTCATAGATAGAGTTAGAGTCCTCAGGAAAGGATATCTATTGGTAGTAGAGCTCCCTGTTCTCCATAATAGGTGTAGGTCCTCAGTAAGCTATCTATTGGTAGTAAGGTCTCTTGTTCTCCAGATAGGTGAGAGGCCTCATAAGGATATCTCTGGTAGTAGGTCTCTTGTTTCTCAGAGATAGGTGTAGAGGCCGTCAGTAAGGATATTATTGTTAGTAGGTCTCTTGTTCTCCAGAGATAGGTGTAGATCCTCAGTAGGATATCTATTGTTAGTAGGTCTCTTGTTTCTCCATAGATAGGTGTAGAGTCCTCAGTAAGGGATATCTATTGGTAAGATCTCTTTTCTCCATAGATAGGTGTAGAGTCCTCAGTAAGGGAATATCTATTGGTGTAGAGGTCGTCTGGTTCTCCAGAGATGGTGTAGAGGCTCAGTAAGGATATCTATTGTAGTAGGTCTCTTGTTCTCCAGAGATTGGTTAGAGTCCTCAGTAAGGGTATCATTGGTAGTAGGTTCTCTTGTTCTCCATAGATAGGTGTAGAGTCCTCAGTAAGGATATCTATTGTAGTAGGTCCTTGTTCTCCAAGATAGGTGTAGAGTCCTCAGTAAGGATATCTATTGGTAGTAGGTCTCTGTTTCTCCATAGATAGGTGTAGAGTCCTCAGTAAGGATATCCTATTGGTAGTAGGTCTACTGTTCTCCATAATAGGTGTAGTCCTCAGTAAGATACTATTGTTAGTAGGTCCCTGTTCTCCATAGATAGGTGTAAGGCCTCAGTAAGGATTATTGGTAGTAGGTCTCATGTTCTCCAGAGATGGGTGGTAGATCTTGTAAGTTATCTATTGGTAGTAGTCTCTTGTTTCCAGAGAGGTGTATAGAGTCTGTGTTAAGGTTATCTATTGGGTATTGTAGGTCGCTTGTTCTCCAGAGATGGGTGTAGAGTCCTTGTTAAGGTTTATTGTGAGTTTTGTCTCGAGTGGTGAGGTCTAGGTATCTATGTATATCTTGTTTCAGAACTGGTTAGTGAGAGCTTTAGTCTGTCAGATAGTCTATTTGGATGGTGTAGAGTCCTTGGTAAGTTTATCTATTGGTAGTAGGTCTCTTGTTCTCCAGAGATATTGTGAGGCCCAGTAAGGATATCATATTGGTGTAGGTCTCTTGTTCTCCAGAGATAGGTTGTAGAGGGCCTCAGTAAGGATACTATTGTTAGTAGGTCTCTTGTTTCTCCATAGATAGTTAGAGACCTCAGTAGATATCTATGGTAGTAGACGCTCCTGTTCTCCCATAGATAGGTGTAGAGCCTCAGTAAGGATATCTAGTTGTTAGTAGGTCTCATGTTCTCCACTAGATGTGTAGAGGCCTCAGAAGGATATCTATTGGTAGGTCTCTTGTTCTCCAGAGATAGGTGTAGTAGTCCTCAAGTACGAATCTATAGTTAGTGAGGTCTCTTGTTTCTCCATAGATAGTGTAGAGTCCTCAGTAAGATATCTAGTTGGTGTAGGTCTCTTGTTCTCCAGAGATGGGTTTGAGAGGCATCAGTAGAGATATCTTCTTAGGTAGTAGGTCTCTTGTTCTCCGAGATAGGTTGTAGAGGCCTCAGTATAGGAATTCTGTTTTAGTAGAGCTCCTGTTCTCCATAGTAGGAGTGTGTTAGAGTTCTCAGTAAGGATATCTATTGGAGTAGGTCTAGTTTCTCCTAGATAGGTTGTAAGTCCTCATTAAGGATTCCTATTAGGTTAGTAGAGCCCTGTTCTCCATAGATAGGTGTAGAGGTCTCAGTCAAGAAGTCTATTGGTAGTAGTCTCTTGTTCTCCAGAGATTGTGTACGTTTCCTTGGTAAGGTTTGAATTGCTGTAGAGGTTACATGGTCAACAATGATGCATGAGAGACAGGACAGACCTAATACATTCAACTTAAGTTTATCCCCTGCTGTATCCCCTGCAAGTTCCCCTCCCCTCATAACCTAAGACTGCAACCTCATTGACCTTAAGTGGACGTGGTTTACCCGGTGGATGGACAGGTTATGGAGGCACAAAGCTACTTTAGCCCTGTCTCTTGCCTACGTCACTCTCTCAATTTTCTATGGGTTGTTCACTTTCCTCTTCACAGCTTTCCTCACGTATTGATGCAGTCCCTTGATTAAAGGTTATAGCAGCGTTTTTAGTTCTGATTGTTATAAACTACTGTTCCCAGCATCCACCCTTCGCTCCAAGCTTTAGACATGATGGAAGACGGTAGTGTGTAGGTTTAGAAAAACCTATGCAGACCGGCCTTTATACATTATTTCCAGCTTTCCTTCCCACCTTGGTGAGCTAACTGCTAATTCCTGGTCCCTGTAACCTTGTACATGTATAACCAATTTTCTTTTCAAGCTTCCTATAGACCATAATACGTCTTCTGGTTTCTCCTTAAACATCTGTTGAATGATACGGTTGTTGTGCTTGTCCTCCATGGAGATGGACCTAACTCCTGGGACTATCCTCAGAACTCCTTCTTTACCAATTCTCTTAGCCCTTCCTTTACGTATGCAAACAAATTTCTTTCTAGTCTGTGTTCAGTATGTCAATCAACAGTTCTTATCGTTAAAAATGGTGGGCGTAGTAATTTGCACAACCAATCAATGTTGGGTCTGGTTGGTTGGTTGGGGCAAAATAGCACATTTTTAACGTAGACTTTGATATCTGAATCTCCCCGGTGTAGTTGAACAATGTTCCACATCCTGATCTTGCTCGTCGTTTTTTTTGTCGTATGGCAGTGGGATGAACATGTCTGGTCTGGATGACGAGAGGAGACCGGTGCGTACATACGAGATATCGCAACTGTGGGCGTGGTGGCTGGTCGAAATAATTGCTAACGTACTGGGTATATTCGCCGTGGGCTTGCCAGTAATGTCCTAGCGAGATCAACTTTTAGCGGCTGGGAGTGCTCTTCCCTGCCCCAAAGCTGGCCGCTTTGCAAAAGAAGAACCTTTATCCTCTACTAATCAAAACCAATGATTTGGCCAATTCATCGTTTCCACCCGATGGGAACCCTTGGGTCAAAGTGGACATGTAGCAGCCGGATTCCTGGGTCGACCTAGTAGAGCGAGAAGCGGAGGAGGCTTACACGGTTTAATTTGTAACAACGTAGATAATTTGGCCCTTAACCAGGAGAGGTTTTAACTGGCATTTCAGGACCAACGGGCATGCTTGGCTCTTCTGGCTGTTCGTGTCTCTATCGAGGTGTGCCAATCCAGTGGTGGTTTCTCTGGCAAGCTTCCCAAAGACGGTATCTGAGGGTTTTGGTTGGTGTCGCTGAAGGAGGCTGGTGGGGAGCTGAGGGACCCACTGGAAGAAGCCCAACTATGTATTCGAGAAGATGGCGAAATGGGCAAAAGCCGGCAGAGTAGGGGAATGCACGGTGTAGACCGGCGCTGAGAGGGAGGGAGATGGACGCACTAATGCACAGGTTAAGATGACCATTTGGGGATTGTCAGGTTTGGAAACGGTTAGGGAACCAAATTAAAGGGCAATTCGCCTCTCAAAACAAAAAAAATGGTATATAGGGAATCATGCCCCAAAACTCAATAGTTAATAAATGTTGAGAGATGTAAGTCTAACCTGAATGACTGAGATAATCTGTTTACTCCTTTTTTCTGCTTTCGGGTCCTGTCTGATGTAAGATGACCAGCAGGATCATTCTGTGGCCTGAATGGAAGCTGAGCCATGAATTCGTACTTTCGCAGCATATACATTGCTTCCTATATAGAAGCACAGTTGACTGTTCTCTTACAAAATGTCAGTTGATGTCCTCCTGTAGCTGCATATTCTACTGGTCCTGCGAGCCATAGTGTTTAGTTTGACGCTCTTCCTTAGCCCTATATGTACGTACGTTCCGCGCCATATAGAATGTACAGTGGTTCTGCTAGCCCTGTTGTCAGTCTGCTCCCTTGTAGAGTAAGTACTGTCTTAGCCCATATAATTGACAGAGTCCCTTACTTGAATGTTACAGTTTGCTGCATTCTTGCCTGTGCCCATATAGAATGTTACAGTTGACTTGGTCTCTGCCTGTTAGCCTATATAGAATGTTATACAGTTGATGTTCTCTGCTGTAGCCCATTAGAATGTTACAGTTACTGTTCTCTGCTGTAGCCCATATCAGAATGTTACAGTTGACTGTGTCTATGCCTGTACCCATAAAGTTAGCAGTTTGACTGTTCTCTGCCTGTGGCCATATAGAATGTTACAGTTGACTGTTCTCTCCTGCCTGTAGCCCATGATAGAATGTTACAGTTTACTGTTCCTCCCTTGGCCCATATAGAATCGGTATACAGTTGACTGTTTCTCTCCTGTAGCCCATATAGAATGTCAAGTGACTGTTCTCTGCTGTTGACCCCTATAGAATGGTTTACAGTTGACTTGTTTCTTGCTGTCGCCATATAGAATTTACAGTTACTGTTCTCTGCCTGCTAGCCCGTAATAGATGTTACAGTTGACTGTTCTCTGCCTGTAGCCCATATAGAATGTTACAGTTACTGTTCTTCTGCCTGTAGCCATATAGAATTTTACAGTTGACTTTCTCTGCCTGTAGCCCCGTAAGAATGTTACGTGACTGTACTCGCCTGTAGCCTATATAGAGTACAGTGACTGTTCTTTACTCTGACTTCTGCTAGCCATATAGAATGTTTACAGTACTGTTCTCTGCCTTGTCAGCTACATATAGAATGTAACAGTTGACTTTCATCTTCCTGTAGCCCATATAGAATGGTTACAGTGACTGTTCTTCTGCCTGTTCCATAAGCAATGGTTACAGTTGACTGTTCTCGCCTGTAGGCCTCATATAGAATGTTACAGTTACTGTTCTCTGCTCTGTAGCCCTATGTAGAATGTTACAGTTGATTTCTGCCGTAGCCCTCATCTGAAAATGTTCAGTTGCGTTTCTGCCTGTAGCACTAGATGTATGAGAATTGTGTAGCATGTGATGATCTGGTGTCTCTTGCCCGTAGCCATATAGAATGTTACAGTTGACTGTTCTCTGCCTGTGAGCCCATATAGAAGTTACATTTAACGTTCTCTGCGTAGCCATATAGAATGTTACAGTTGACTGTTCTCTGCGCTGTAGCCCATATAGAATGTTACAGTTACTTTATTCTGCCTGTAGCCATAAGAATGTTACAGTTGTTACTGTTCTCTGCCTGTAAGCCATATAGAAGATGTACAGTTGAACTGTGTCTCGCCTGTAGCCCATGAAGAATGTACAGTTGATGTCTCTGCGCCTAGCCCATAGAATGTTGACATGACGTGTTCTCTGCCTGTAGCCATATAGAATGTTACAGTTGACTGTCTCCTGCCTGTGAGCCCATATGAATGTGTACAGTTGACTGGTCTCTGCCTGTAGCCCATATAGAATGTACAGTTGAGTTTCTCTGCCTGTAGCCCATATAGAATGTTACAGTTATGTTTCTCTGCGCTGTAGCCCATATAGCAGGTATCGTTGACTGTTTCTCGCCTGTTAGCACCATATAAATGTTACAGTTGAGTCTCTCTCTGCCTGTTAGCGCCATATAGAATACAGTGATGCTGTTCTCTGCCTGTAGCCCTATATGTTCCAGGGATGTTCAGCTTACCCATCGAATTTTGATTTCCGACCTGTAGCCCATATAGAAGGTCGCAAGTTGACTGTTCTACTGCCTGTAGCCATAAGAATGTTACAGTGGACGCTGATTCTCTGTGCCTGTAGCCCATATAAATGTTCAGTGTGCCGCTGTAGCACATAGGAATTACGTGGACTTTCTTGCCTGTAGCCATATAGACTGTTTACAGTTCAGATGTTCCTCTGTTGCCACATAAGAATGTTACGTTACTATCTCGATGCCTGAGCCCATATAGAATGTTTACAGTTGACTGTTCTTGCTGTAGCTCCATATAGAATGTTGACAGTTGCTGTTCTCTGCCTGTAGCCAATATAGAATGTCAGTTGACTGTCTCAGCCTGTAGCCCCAGAAGCATGTTACTCGTTGACTGTTCTCGCTGCTGTATGCCCATCATAGAATGTTACAGTTGACTGATTCTTGCCTGTGCCCATAGAATGTTACAGTTGACTATTCTCTGCCTGTAGCCCATATAGAATGTTACAGTTGACTATTCCTCTCCTGTAGCCCAATAAGAATGTATTACGTTTCTGACTGTTGGTCCTTGGCTGTACCCATATAGAATGTTACAGTTGAATTCTCTGCCTTAGCCCTATAGAATGTTACAAGTGACATGTCTCTGCCTGTAGCCCATATATAATGTTACAGTGACATTTCCGCGTAGCCATATAGAATGTTAGGTGACTTTTCATGCCCTGTAGCCCATATAGAATTACAGTTGTTTCCGTAGCCAATGTTGATGTTCCACTTGCGACGTTGTTCTCTGGCCGTAGCCTTAAGACATATATGAATGTTACCAGTTGACTGTTCACTATGCCTGTAGCCCATATAGAATGTTCAGTGACTATGTCTGCCCTGTAGCCATATAGAAATGTTACAGTTGACTGTTCTTGCCTGTTGCCATATATAATGAATGTTACAGTTGAATGTGTCCTGATGCCCTGTTACGCCTTATAGATGTTACGTTGACGTTTCTGCTTCGTGTACCCATATGAGATGGTTCAGGTGACTGTTCTTCATGCTAGCCCATTATAGAATGTTACAGAGTGACTGTTCCTCTGCCCGTAGCCCATATAGACATGGTTACAGTTGACTGTGTTCTCTGACTGTAGCCTATTAGAATGGTTTACAGTTGACTGTTTCTGCTGCCTGTAGCCCATATAGAAGGGTTACAGTGACTGTTCTCTGCCTGTAGCCCATATAAGATGTTACAGTTGACTGTTCTCTTGCCTGTAGCCATAGAATGTTCAATGACTTGTCTTTGCATGTGATCCCATTAGAATGTACAGTTGACTGTTCTCTGCCTGTAGCCATATAGAATGTAACAGTTGAAACTGTTCTCTTCCGTAGCCCATATAGACATTGTTACGTTGACTGTTTCTGGCCTTAGCCATATAGAATGTTACAGTTGACTGTTCTCTGCCTGTATCCCATATAGAATGTAAGTTGACATATGTTCTATGCCCTGTAGCCCATATAGAAGGGTTCAGTTGACTGTTTCTCCCGTTAGCCATATAAAGGTTACAGTTGAATGTTCTCTCCTGTAGCCCATATAGAAATGTTACAGTTGGATGTTCTCTGCCTTACCATATAGAATGTACCGTTGTTGTTCTCTGCTGTAGCCCATATAGAATGTTACAGTTACTGTTTCCTTGCCTGTAGCCCATATAGAATGTTACAGTTGACTGGTGTTCTCGGCTCTCCCTCCTTTCTGTTCTTTGTCACATAATCTCTTCCTTATTTTCTTTACGTTTCGCCTGTTTCTCCCCTGAAGTCTCTGATTTCACTTTTGTTTTGCATCCTTTTCCTTCTCATCTACTCATCGCCCTCTGGGATAACCCATACCCTGCCGTAGGCGTGAGGTGTGGATAGTGTTTGGCAGGGAGGGTGGGGCTGCCTGCTGTCATCCCTCTCTCTTCTTAGAGTGTCACAACACAAAGAGCTGGAATGTCAATGTATTTGGGGGAGGAGGGGAAGTGTGAATGGGAAGATGAAAGGAAATGGGGGAAGGAGGTAAATGGGGACATTAAGGAACCTTCTGTTGCCACCAAAAGTGGCAAGACCCCTGTTATCCTCAGTTTATAGATACGGGGTTAGACTCCTTTGCCCATGGATCTTAGTTGGCTGTCTGTTTAAACAAAATATAAATACCACAGTAAATAGAGTTGCAACCCGCTATACCTCTCTTAGTGGATAGTCCCCAATATCATCGTTAGATTTGTTTTAGTCCCAGGCTGAACAATCATCAGAATGACACCGGCAGATAATGTTTAACAAATACAACTGATCCATGTCATGATGGGCCTGATGTTGTGGGAATCCTCCTGCACGTTCCAGATTTACCTTCGATCCCCACCCTCAGTCTTGCCTACCTTCCTACTCCTGACCTTGCCTACCTTCCTCTACTCCTGACCTTGCCTACCTCTCTACATCCTTACCTTCCGACACTTCTCTACTCCTGACCTTCCTACCTTCTCTACTCCTGAACCTTGCTACCTTCTCTACTACTCCTGACTTCCTACCTTCTCTACTCTGACCTGCCCTACCTTCTCTACTCCTGACCCTTGCCCTACTTCTCTACTACTGACCTTGCTACCTTCCCTCTCTACTCCTGACCTGCCTACCTTCTCTACTCCTGACCTTGGCCCTACCTTCTCTACTCTGAACCTTTCTTCCTACCTCTCTACTCCTCTGCCTACCTTCTCTACTCCTGACCTGCCTACCTTCTCTACTCCTGAACCTGCCTACCTTCTCTACTCCCTGCCCTTGACTAACCATCTCACTCCTGACCTCCTACCATCTCTACTCCTGACCTTGCCTACCATCTCTACTCCGGACCTTAGCCTACATCTCTACTCCGGACCTTGCTACCATCTCTACTCCTGACCTTGCCTACCTCTCTACTCCTGACCTTTGCCTATCCAGCTCTACTCCGACCTTGCCTACCTTCTCTCCTCTGACCTTGCTACCTTCTCTACTCTGACCTGCCTACCTTTCTCTACTCCTGACCATTGCCTTACCATCTCTACTCCTGCCTTGCCTCCATCTCACTCCTGACCCATTGCCTACCCTTCTCTACTTCTCACTCTGGACCTTGCCTACCTCTCTACTCCTGACCTGCCTACTTCTCTACTCCTGACCTTGCCTACCTTCTCTCCTTCTGACCTGCCTACCATCTCTAACCTACTCTGACCTTGCTACCTTCTCTCTCCTGACCTGCCTACCATCCTCTACTCCGACCTTGCCTACCACTCTATCCTGACTTTGCCTACCTTCTCTACTCCTGACCTTCCCTACATCTCTACTCCCTGACCTTGCTACCATCTCTACTCCTGACCTTGCCCTCACCTTCTCTACTCCGGACCTTGCCTAACCTTTCTCTACTCCTGACCTTGCCTCCATCTCTACTCCTGACCTTGCTACCCCTTCTCTACTTCTTCCTGACCTTGCCCTACCTTCTCTACTTCCGGCCTTGCTCACCTTCTCTACTCCTGGCCTTGCCTACCATCCTACTCCTGACCTTGCCTACCTTCTCTCTCCTGACCTTGCCTACCATCTCTCCTCCTGACCTTGCCATACCATCTCTACTCCTGCCCTTGCCTACCATCTCTACTCCTGACTTTGCCTACCATCTCTACTCCTGACCTTGCCTACCTTCTCTACTCCTGACCTTGCCTACCTTCTCTACTCTGACCTTGCTACCCTCTCTACTCCTGACCTGCTACATTCTACTCCCTGACCTTGTCTCCCTTTCTCTACTCTGACCTTGCCTACCATCTCTACTCCTGACCTTTGCCTACCATCTCTACTCCTGACTTGCCTACCATCTCTACTCTGAGACCTTGCCTACATCTCTACTCTGACCTTGGCCTACCATATCTACTCCTGACCTTCCTACTCTCATACTCCTGACCTTCCATACCTTCTCTACTCCTGACCTTGCCTACCATCTCTACTCCCTGACCCTTGCCTACCATCTTCTAC
Source organism: Hymenochirus boettgeri (assembly GCA_019447015.1). Lineage (NCBI taxonomy): Eukaryota > Metazoa > Chordata > Amphibia > Anura > Pipidae > Hymenochirus > Hymenochirus boettgeri. Next base: position 39,482 of record JAACNH010001289.1, read on the forward strand.
TCCTGACCTTGCCTACCATCTCTCCCTCCTGACCTGCCTACCATCTCTACTCCTGACCTTGCCTACCATCTCTACTCCTGACCTTGCTACCATCTCTACTCCTGACCTTGCCTACATCTCTACTCCTGACCTTGCCTACCTTCTCTACTCTGACCTTGCCTACCTTCTCTACTCCTGACCTTGCCTACCGTCTCTACTCCTGACCCATTGCCTACCTTCTCTCCTACTCCTGACCTTGCCTACCATCTCTCCTCCTGACCTTGCCACCATCTCTACTCCTGACCTTGCCTAGCCTTCTCTACTCCTGACCTTGCCTACCTTCTCTACTCCTGACCTTGCCTACCTTCCCTACTCCTGACCTTGCCTACCATCTCCTACTCCTGACTTGCCTACCTTCTCTAACTCTGACCTTGCCTACCTTCTCTACTCCTGACCTTATCCCTACCATCTCTACTCTCCTGACCATTGCCTCCTTCTCTACTCCTGACCTTGCCTACCCTTCTTACTCCTGACCTTGCCTACCTTCTCTACTCCTGACCTTGCCTACCTCTCTACTCCTGACCTTGCCTACCTTCTCTACTCCTGACCTGCCTCATTCTCTATCGCTACTCTGACGCTTGCCTACCATCTCTACTCCTGACCTGTCCTACCTTCTTCTACTCTCCCTGACCTTGCCTACCTTCTCTACTCCTGACCTTGCCTACCATCCTCTACTCCTTACCTTGGCCTACCCTTCTCCTACCTCCTGACATTGCTACCTCTCTACTCCTGACCTTGCCTACCATCTCTACTCCTGACCTTGCCTACCTTCTCTACTCCTGACCTGCCATACCTCTCTACTCCTGACCATGCCTACCATCTCTACTCCTGACCTTGCCTACCTTCTTCTCCTCCTGCCGTTGCCTACCTTCTCTTACTCCTGACCTTGCCTACCATCTCTACTCCTGACCTTGCCTACCTTCTCTACTCCTAACCTTGCCTACCTTTCTCTACTCCTGACCTAGCCTACCTCTCTAACTTCTACTCCTGACCTTGCCTACCTTCTCTACTCCTGACCTTGCCTACCTTCTCTACTTCCTGACCTTGCCTACCATCTCTACTCCTGCCTTGCCTACCTTCTCTACTATCCTGACCTTTCCTACTTCTCTACTCCCTGAACCAGTGCCTGACCTTCTCTAATCCTGACCTGCCTACCTTCTCTACCTCCTGACCTTGCCTACCTTCCTCTACCCTGACCTTGCCTACTTCTCTACTCCTGACCTCCTCTCCTGAACCTTGCCTACCTTCTTCTGCTCTGACCTTGCCTCCCTTCCTACTCTGACTTGCCTCCCCTTCTCTCCTCCTGCCTTTCCCTCCTCTCTACTCCTGACCTGCCTACCTTCTCTACTCCTGAACCTTGCCTAGGCGGTTCTCTACTCCTGACCTTGCCTACCTTCTCTACTCCTGACCTTGCCTTACCTCTCTAAACTCCTGGACCTTGCCTACCTTCTCTAACTCCTGACCTGTGCCTACCTTCTCTACTCTGAACCTTGCCTACCCTTCTCTACTCCTGACCTTGGCCTACCTTCTCTACTCCTGCCTTGCCTGACCGCTCTACTCCGACCTTGCTACCTTCTTACTCTGACCTTGCCTACCTTCTCTACTCCTGACCTTGCCTCCCTTTCTCTACTCCTGACCTGCCTACCTTCTCTACTCCTGACCTTCCTACCTTCTCTGCTCCTGACCTTGCACTACCTTCTCTACATCCTTGCCTACCTTCTCTACTCCTGACCTTGCCTCCTTCTCTGCTCCTGACCTTGCTAACTTTCTCTGCTCCGGACCTTGCCTACCTTCTCTCTGCTCCTACCTGCCTACCTTCTCTGCTCCTGACCGTGCCTACCTTCTCTACTCCTGACCTTGCCTACCTTCTCTTCTCCTGACCCATTTGCCTACCTTTCTCTGCTCCTGACCTTGCCTACCTTCTCTGCTCCTGACCTTGCCTACCATCTCTACTCCTGACCTTGCCTACCTTCTCTACTCCTGACCTTGCCTACCCTCTCTCTCCTGACTGCCTACCTTCTCTTACTCCCTGACCTTGCCTACCTTTGTCTGCTCCTGCCTTGCCTACCTTCCCTACTCCTGACCCTGCTACATCTCTACTCCTGACCTTGCTAACCTTCTCTAACTCCTCCCCTTGCTACCTTCTCTACTCCTACCTTGCCTACCTTCTCTACTCCTGACCCTTGCCTACCTTCTCTACTCACTCCTGACCTTGCCTACCTTCTCTGCTCCTGACCTTGCCTACCTTGTCTACTCCTGACCTTGCCTACCTTCTCTACTCTGACCTTGCCTACCTTCTCTGCTCCTGACCTTGCCTACCTTCTCATACTCCTGACCTTGCCTACCATCTCTACTCCTGGACCTTGCCTAACCTTCTCCTACGCCTGACCTTGCCTACCACCTCGAGCTCCTGACCTTGCCCGACCCTTCTCTCACTCTGACCGTTGCCTACCATCTCTACCTCTGACCTCCTACCTGCTCTACTCCTGACCCTTGCATACACTCTCTACTCCTGACCTTGCCTAGCTTCCCTCTACTCCTGAACCACTTGCCCTACCTTCTCTACCTCCTGCTTACTTGCCTACCCTTCTCTACTCCTGACCTTCCTACACTTCTCTACCCTGACATTGCTACCTTCTTCTACTCCGACCCTGTCCTACCATCTCTCTCCTGACTATGCATACTCTTCTCTAATCTCTCCTCCTGACCTTGCCTACCATCTCTCCTCCTGACCTTGCCTACCTTCTCTCCTCCTGAACCTTTGCACTACCTTCTCTATACTCTGACTTGCCTACCTTCTCTACTTCTGACCTGCCTACTTCTCTTGCTCCTGACCCTTTGCTTGCCTACCTTGTCTCTCCTGACCTGCCTACCTGCTCTACTCCTGACCTGCCTACCTTCCTGCTCCTGACCTTGCCTACTTCTCTACTCCTGACCTTCGTACCCTCTACTCCTTGACCTTGCCTACACCTTGTCTACTCCTGACCTTTCCTACCTTCTCTACTCCTGACCTTGCCTACCTTCTCTACCTCGGACCTTGCCTACCTTCTCTACTCCTGACCTTGCCTACCTTCTCTACTCCTGACCTTTCCTACCTTCTCTACTCCTGACCTTTCCTACTTCCTCTGCTCCTGACCTTGCCTACCTTCTCTTCTCCTGACCTTCCTACATCTCTCCTCCTGACCTGCCTACCTTCTCCTCCTGACCTTGCTCCAATCTCTCCTCCTGACGCTTGCCTACCATCTCTACTCCTGACCTTGCCTACCTTCTCTACTCCTGGCCCAGTGCCTACCTTCTCTGCTCCCTGAACCTTGCCTACCATCTCTCCGCCTACCTTGCCTACCATCTGCTCCTCCTGACCTTGCCTCCCATCTCTCCTCCGGACTTGCCTACCATCTCTAATTTCTCCTGACCTTGCCTACCATCTCTACTCCTGACCTTGCCTACCATCTCTACTCCTGACCTTGCCTACCTTCTCTACTCCTGACCTTGCCCTACCGTCTCTGCTCCTGACCTTGCCTACCATCTCTCCTCCTGACCTTGCCTACCATCTCTCCTCTCCTCCTGACCTTGGACCTGCCCTACCCATCTCTCCTCCTGAACCTTGCCTACCATCTCTCCTACTCCTGAACCTTCCTACCATCTCTACTCCTCCTTGCCATAATCGCTACCCTGAGACCTTGCCCTACCTCCCTACTCCTGACCTTGCCATACCTCCTACTCTGACTTTTAGCTACCTTCCTACTCTACTCCGGACCTTGCCTACCTTCCCTACTCCTGACCTTGCCTACCTTCCCTACTCCTGACCTTGCCTACCTTCCCTACTCCGGACCTTGCCTACCTTCCCTACTCCTGACCTTGCCTACCTTCCCTACTCCTGACCTTTGCCTCCTTCCCTCTCCCTGACCTTGCCTACCTTCTCTACTCCGGACCTTGCCTACTGTCATTGTCTCTTATGTGCCCTTTGTGCTCTCATATAACAGAGACAGGAAGGAACTGGACCAGTCCTAGAACACCAGGAAATCACCTTCTTTGTGCAGGAAAATGTTATGTTATTTCTATTTTTATGGCCTGTCAAGGTTTTTGGATCACAGACAAAGTAAAATGTCTATTCCCAGTCAATGGAAACAACCCCCCCTGTGGCTATTTCACACACCATGGCAATGATAAATCACACCAGATCTAAGTGAAGTTTTCATTTTTCATTGATAAACTCCCAATTGGGAAGGAATCAACTTGTGTCACATCTTTAATTGAATCTGCCAATAGGATCAGTCCATGTATGGCCAGCAAAAAGGAGGATCATGGGAATGGAAAACTCAGCTCTGCAGGGAATGCTGGGAATTGTAGTTTAACCATCTCTGTTCTGTCTCTCCTGCAGCTTGTGCTCCCGGATACTTCAAACCCACTATAGGGGAGAAACCCTGTCAGCTCTGCCCCACGAACAGTCTCTCAACTACCCCTGGGGCAACCGGGTAGGTGGGAAGGGCGTATGTCGGATCTTCCCTGTGCATATTACAGAGCCGTGGATAGCCGCTGAGAACGAGTTTCTTGCGCTGGCGCTGTCCTGGATCTACCTTCTCAATTGATGAAAATATTCTGAGGCACTTTAATGTTAAATGATCCAACCAAACCAGCCAATGCATTCCCGTCCCGGGGGCAGGTGTCCTGCTTCTTCCCTAGAATCCCTAGTGAAGTACCACTCTTGGTTTGTAGACAACGCACAATGCTCAACGCAGCATCGAAGGGAACACTCTCCTGGGGATAAACCTGGCGGGAGTTCGCAGGGGTGGGTGCAACGGTGGTAATAATGAAGACAGACGCAGGGAGATAAAGATCAGGGCGAAGAAAGAAGGTGGGGAGGGGGAGAAGGAGGAAAAATGAACTGGGGGAGAGCTAGACGAAGGTTCCTAGCGGCGGGGCTCCTGAGAGACTCATCCAGGCAAGGAGGAGAGGAGAGAAGGGGGGAGGGATGGTTTACCTATGTTGAGGGAGTTAGGTGATGAGGAGGAGGAAGAAAGGAGGAAAGTAAAGAAAGGACAGGAGAGGGGGAGAAAGGAGGAGGAAGAGGGAAAGAGGAGGAGGAGGAGAGACGGAGGAGGAAGGAAGGGGAGGATAAGGGGGGAGGGAGCAGAGAGGAAGGAGACGGGGGGGGAGGAGAGGCGAGGAGGATTTGATGATTATATACGGTATTATTATTTACATTTTTTATGATAATCGGTATTAAATATTAACTTATTAGTATTATTATTATCGGTATATTATATTACATTATTATTATTATTATAGCGGTGTTAATTATATTACATTTATTATTATTTCAGACGGTATTATTCTATTACATTTTATTATTATTACGGTATTAGTATATTACTTTAGTTAGTATAATACGGTGTTATTATATACTTATTATTTATTATTATACGTTTATATACTATACATTATTATATTATTCTTGTTATGATACGGTATTATTTATTACAATATTATTATTTAAATGCGGTATATACTATATACATATTATTTATTTATTATTATACGGTTTATTATATTACATTATTATTATTATTTACGGTGTTATTATATTACATTATTAGTATTATAATCGGTCTTATTATTTCCATTATTATATTATTATCGGTATTATATATTACATTATTATCTATTATTATAACGGTATAGTATATTACATTATTATTATTATTATCGGGATGAGGACAGGACAGTATGAGTAGGAGTATCACGGATGAGAGATATGACCATATGAGTAGTCGTTACGGTAAATGTGACTGAGATATACAGTAGGACAATATCTCACTCTAAGCGGATGAGTGCTTCGAGTACAACAGCGCTGTGCCAGAGAGTTCGGGGGAGGAGGATAGACAGGCCAGGAGAGCACCCTCAACAAAAGACGGGTAGGAGGACATACGGACACTGCGCGGAGGAGGAGACGGTAGGAGGTAAGGGAGAGGGACAGGAGGAGAGAGAGACGGGAGGAAGGACGATGAGGAGAGGAGACGGTCAGGACGCCCTCTCCCTCCCCCTATGCCCCCCCCTGACAAGCTAGGTCGTTTCTTTTTTGTGCACGTCCTCCCCCCCTCCACCCTCATTTCAGGGTCAGGAGAGCTCCTCAGGGCCTCTCTCGCAGATGGGAATCTGAAACAGACAGGGTACGCGGAGGGAACCACAACCGCGGAGAGGAAGTCCCCGAGGGGGGACGGAAGGGGGACACTGAATGAGGGGGGAGGAAGGATGTGGGGTGTCTTGGGGGTGTGGGGAGGGTTGAGTGGAGGGGATGGTGGTTGGGTGGTTGATGGGGGGGGGGGGGTTGTAGGTGTAGGGGGGGGGGGTGTGGGGGGTAGTTGGTGGTTGTTGTGGGTTGTGTGGGGACAAAGACAGGAAGAGAGGGGGTTGGGTGTGGTGGTTGGTGGGGGGTGTTGGTGGTAAAAGGTAATGATAAGAAAAAGTTAATTCGATGGTGGGAAGGGACTGAAGGGTGGGGTTATTAGATTGTGGGGTGTAGTATGTGGGGGTGGGGAGGGGGGGGTGGGAGATTTGGTTTGGGGTGAGGGGGGGGGGGAGAGGGGGGGGGGGAGAGGGGGTGGAAGGGAAGAATAAGGAAGGGAAATAGGAAGGAATGGTTGGGGTGGGTGGGTGTGTGGTGGTGTTGGAGGGGGGAGACTGCCCTATCGGCTAGGGGGGGACATTAGGGGAGGGGGGGGATTACTAATATTAGTGTGGGGGGAAAGGGGGGGAGGAGGGGGAGTTAGGCTTCTGGGGGGGGAGGGGGGGGGGGAGGGGGGGAGGTGAGGGGGGGGGCGGGGGGGGGCCTTCATTTTTTGTCTGGGGGGGATTGTTGGAGGGAGGGGGGGAGGGGGAGGGGGGGAGGGGGACAGAATAGGATTGGGGGGGGAGGGGGGGGAGGGGGGGGTGGGTAGGGGAGGGGAGAGGGTTGGGTGGGGAGGGGAATGGGAGGGTGGGAAGGGGATGGGGGGGAGGGAGTGTCTTCTGTATGACTTTGGAGGGGGATGGAGTGTGTAGGTAAGCGTGTTAGGGGGAAGGAGGGATTCATATAGAAGGGGGATCTCTAGTACAGGAGTAAATGTGGAAGGAGGAAGGGGAGTGGGGGGTCTGAGGAGGAGGTATAAGGTGTTGGCAGGATTGCTAAGGTATAACTGAAGGAGTGGGTAGGGGGGGGGAGGGGGGGGGGGGAGGGGGGTGTTGGTGTGGGGGGGAGGTTAGTGGGGGGGGGGGAGGGGGGTCTGAAAAGAGAGGGAGTGAGGAGGGAGGAAGGAGGAAGGGGGGTGGGGGTAGGTGTGGAAGGAGGTTGGGTGGTGGGTGGGTGATCAAAGGGGGATGGGATGGTCGGTCAAGGTACTCGTGGGGGGGAAGGGGGGGGGGGGAGTAGGAGGAAAAGGGGTCTGAGGGAAGAGGGGGGAAGTAAGTGGGGAAAAGTAGGGGGGGGAGTGGGAGGGAGGAGAAAGACGAGTCGGGGGAAAGTGTGAGGAGGAAGGGAGGGAGGACGGGGGAGAAGAGGCGGAGAGGCGGGGGAGAGGTACTGGTGGAGGTGGGGGGTAAGACGGGAGGATGAGAGGACATGAGGAGGAGAAGCGGGGGGAGGGAGAGGACAGAGGGGAGGAGAAGACGGGAGGAGGGGGACAGGAGGGAAGACCCGGAGGGGTGGAGACAAGGGAGGAGTAGGGGGGACAGAGGAGGAGAAGAGGGTAGGAGGGAGTACAAGCAGGGAGGAGAGGACAGGAGGGAGGAGAGACGGGGGGAGGAGAGCCATGAGGATGAGGGAAGACGGGAAGGAGGAGAGGAACAGGAGGAGGAGAGACGGGGATGAGGAGGGACGGAGGAGGAGGAGGATGAGAGGGTAGGAGGAGAGGGGGCCAGTGATGAGAGGAGACGGGAGGGAGGAGGGACATGAGAGGAGGAGGAGCGTAGGCTTGAAGGCGTTCTAGGGGGTGAGAAGACGAGGGGAGTAGGACGGATGAGGAGGAGAAGGCGGGAGTACGAGAGACAAGTAGTAGGAGAGGAGACGGGGGGTATGATTGTGGGGGGCATGTCAGTGGGTGGGTGATTATATTACAGGAGTATAGGATAATACGGGGGGGATATTACATTATTAGTAGTAGAGGTGGGGGTGTTGGGCGGATGGAGTTATTGACAGTATTAAGGATTATAATACGGGGATTATTCAGAGGACCTTATGATTATGATTAGACCGGTATTATTATAGTATTATTTTTATAATACGGTGTGATAATTACATATTATTAGTATAATACGTGTATTCTATATGACAGTCGGATTATTATTAGACGTAGTAATTATAAGATTATTATAATACCGGTATTACTATATTACATTCTTGATATATTATTCTTAGACGGTCTTCAACTTATATATTATAATACGGTATTACTAAAATATTACAATTAGTATTCATTCTATAGCAAGGGAGGAGGACGTGGAGGAGGAAGACGCGGGGGGGCGAGAGGACGCTGGTTTAGTGGGTGTGTAGTGCGCTTGTCTGGGGTTGTTCGTTTTGGGAATTAGGGTGGGAAGGGGTGTTTTGAGGGGGGACGGAGTTGTTGTAAGGGTGGAGGACGGGAGTGTTGCAGGAGTTGGTTGTCTCACCTTGGTAGGCCGGTGGAGGAGGAGAACCGGGTGTTGTTTGTTTGTGGTAAGGACAGGAGGAGGAGAGAGGAGCGGGAGGGGAGAGGACAGGAGAGGAGGGGAGACAGGAGGAGGAGAGAACAGGAGGAGGAGGAGGAGAGACGGGGAGAGGAGAGACAGTAGGAGGAGGAGAAGCACGGGAGGAAGGATAGGCAGGATGAGGAGGAGAAGACGGGGGGAGGAGGCGAGGCGGAGGATGAGAAAGGACGGGAGGAGGAGAGGACAGGAGGTGAGAGTGGATGGGATAGGGTTGGTGTGTTGGGGTGTGGCGCTGGCTGGGTTGTTGGGAGATTGGTGAGAAAAAAGACGGGGTGAGGAGAGGCCAGCGGAGGAGGAGAAACGGGACAGGAGAGAGGACAGGAGGAGGAGGGACGCGGGAGGAGAGAGAACAGGAGGAGGAGGCGAAGACGGGAGGAGGCGGGAACAGAGAAGGAGGAGAGACGGAGACGGGAGGAGGAGAGGAGGAGGGGGAAAGACGGGGGGAGGAGAGGAAGAGGAGGAGGAGAAGGGAAAAAACGGGAGGACGATAGACTGAGAGGAGTAGGAGACGGGAGGACAGGAGGGAGAAAGACGGGGGAGGACGAGAGGAACAGGAGGAAGGAGGAGAAGGACGGGGAAGGAAGGAGAGGACATAGGAGAGGAGAAGCCGGAAGGAGGAGAGGAACGGAAGGAGGAGGGAAGACGGGGGGAGAGCGGCCGAAGGAGGAGGAGAACGGGGAGGTGATTCGAGGACAGGAGGAGGAGGGAGAAGACGGGGGGAGGAGCGAGGACCAGGAGGAGGAGGAAAGACGCGGATAGGAGAGGACAAGTAGGAGGAGAGAAGACGGGAGGAGGAGAGGAGGCGAGGAGGAGAAAGACGGGGGGGATGAGAGGACGGAGGAGGTAGAAGAACGGGGGAAGGAGAGGACAGGAGGAGGAGGAGAGACGGGAGGATGGAGGACAGGAGGGATGAGGAGAGAGCGGGGGATGGGGAGAGGACCAGGCGGAGGAGGAGAGGAGGGGGAGAGGAGTAGCAGGGGAGAAGAATCCAGGCGGGAGAGTGGGGGAGCGCGGCGGGGGAGAGGAGGGGGACACAGAAAAGCACAGGGGGCGCGCGCGCGCGACGTCGCTTGGGGGCCGGCGGCCCCCGCCAGGATGGGGGGGCGACGGGGGGGCGGGTGGGGGGGCTCGGGCTGTGTTGTGTCGTGTCGGGGTGGTGTGGGGGGAGCGAACCCCGAACGCCAGGGGGGGGGGGGGGGCGAGGGACGGGGCTACGAGGGGCAGGGCGGGGGGAGGGGGGGGGGGCGGAGGGGAAGGGGGGGACCCGGGCGCGGGCCCGAGGAACCGGCAGGGGCGCGGCCCCAGCGGGGCTGGGAGAAACCGGGGGGGGGGGGGGGGGGGGGGGGGGGGACGACTCCCGCGTCTTTGGGCGTCAGTCCCCGAGTGACTTACAACGTCCTTCTTGCTGGCTTGAAACGGGGTTGTCTGAACGCATGGCCTTGGCCTTTTGTGTGGTGAGGGCGTTAATGTTCCCAACAGATCCGTGATGGTAGAGCGAAATAACCGAAGCGATCATTTGCTGACTTTTCTCGCGCGGCGGATCTGTCCGTCCTTGCGGGTCTCTCATTCCAGTGGCCTGCCGGTGGAGGGGCTGCTATCCAGGCGGGCTTTGGTGCACGGTGGTCTTGGGCGGCTGTGGGGCTCTACCGCTCAGCTCTGCTCCTGTGTCGAGTCTTGAGGTTGCCCCACGCACTCAACAACCACTCAAGGGGAAATTCTGGACTATGAGGTCAAATGATATGAGAAAGGGGGTCTAGATCGTGCCTGCCGAGTAGGTAGTGTTGCCGGTGGCGGCCCTGGACAATCGTTTACGTCGTGGTCCCGTCCTCCTATGTAGTGGGAGCGCTCCATGTACAAAGAGAGCCCCTTCCGATGTTCCTAAAGACCCCAAGCACCGAAGCACACGTCTGCTGTCCCACGCACACGGTGTACTTGTGCCGGTGCGGTGCAAGGAGCGAAGCCGGATATGGGCATTGTAGCGGAGCACGCTGGTCCAGACCTTGCCACAAGGTCGTGAGATTGCACTGTCCCACTGGATACGTATCCTAGTGCTTTGCACCGTCACACTCGACACCGTCTTCCACGCAACACAGAAAGGCTCAGCCCCAGGTGGGACTGATAGCTGGCAACTTGCCGGTGGGCACTTGCTGTCCTGGCGTCATCTCAATCACTGCCGTATGTGGTGTCGGTGAGTGTGTAACACGCCTTGTAGAGACGCACGTCCTTCTTGGTGTGTAATACTGATGGTCCCTTTATCCTTCCCAGGAGACACAGCGGCACCAAGGACCCGGAATATTGTGACAAACCGGCCAGTACCTGATCGGACCAGGGAGTGTGTGTTTGTGTGTTACCAGTCTTCCGTTTTTTTAAAATGGGTGAGGGGCGACCTTGACGGTATCGGTTTTATTTCCTTCCAGGCACCAACCTCTACATCTGACCCGTTCACCTAGAGGATCGCCAATGAAAGCCGTTCGGAGAATTGTCGCATAAAGAGATCGACGGTTTCCTACGTGAAGATTGAAGAGGTGATTGGGGCAGGTATTGCGGGGGATCAGACAATCGAGGGGCAGGATAATTAAAGTAGCTCTGGGACATCTCGTCCATTATTCGTTCCCCTTTAAAAAACCCCCGCAGGTGAGTTCGGGGAGGTGTGCCGAGGGCGACTAAAAATCCCAGGAAAGAAGATAATTCGTTGCCCATGAAGACCCTGAAGGGCGGCTACAACCGAGAGGCACCGTCAGGAGTTTCCTCAGCGAAGCCGAGCACATGGGGCAGTTTCCAGCACCACCAATATGATCCACCTGGAGGGGGTAATTACCCACAACTGCCCTCGTCATGATTAGCACGAGTATATTGAAATGGAGCGCTAGACTCTTCCTCAGGTGAGTTGTGATACGCTCATGTGTGTGCACTAGTGCAAAAACCAGGATGCTTCCTTTCTGTTTAAATAGTGTAATGTATGCTGATGCACTAGTGGTGTGTAACTAGGTTCACTAGTGGTCTGTGTGCACTAGTGCATATATCGGAATGCCTCCTATCTTAATAATGTAGGTAATGCTATGTGCACTAGTGTGTACATTTCACTAGTGTGTCTGTGTGCCTAGTGGCATATATCAGGAATCCTTCTTATGTTAATAATTCTGTAATGCTTAATGCACGATAGTGTGTACATGTTCACCTAGTGTGTCTGTTGTGCAACTGATGCATATATCAGGAATCCTTTCCTTATCTTAATAATGTAAGGTATGCTTAATGCACTAGTGTGTAATGTTTCACTAGTGTGTCTGTGTGACTAGTTGCATAATCTAGGGAAATCCTTCCTTATCTTTAATAATTAATGTACTCTTATGCACTAGTGTGTGTAACATGTTCCACGGTGTGTCTGTTGCACTAGTGCATATACTGGGAATCCTTCCTTTGTTTAATAGTGTATGTATGCTCAGACGACTATGTATGTAAATGTTTCGCACTAGTGTCTGTGTGCACTTAGTGCATCATACAGGGAATCCTTCCTTATCTTTATAAATGTAATGTAAGCTTGATGCCATGTGTGGGCATGGTTCACTATTGTGTGGTCTGTGTGCACTATGCATACATCGGAATCCTTCCTTATCTTTATAGTGTAAGCATGCTCATGCACTAGTGTTTGGTACTGTTTCACTGTGCATATACCAGGGAACCCTCCCCCTTTTGTTTACTATTGTAATTAATCCTCATCTTCCTATTGTGTACATGTGTTGTCTTGTGTGGTCTGTCGGCACTAGTGGCATATACGGGAATCCTTCCCTTGTATTAATACTGTAAATAATGTCTGGGTCACTATTATGTGATACATGTTCACTAGTGTGTCTGTGTCACTAGTGCATATACCAGGGAATCCTTCCCTTTTGTTTGAATAGTGAATGTACTCTTAGTACACTAAGTGTATGTGGGCATGTTCACTAGTGTGTGTTGCACTAGTGCATATACCAGGGAATCCTTATGTTGTCTAATAGTGTATGCAATGCTCAGTGCCCTAGTGTGTTGTATATGTTTAGAGGTGGGTGCCGCATAAGCATAAATATAAAGGGGGATACCGCCTTTTCCTTAGTGTAAAGTATGCAGTGCACTATGTGTGTGTCACTACTTTATGGGGATTCCTCCTTTTGTTTAATACTATAAGCAATGTTCTGGGGGCCTAGTGTGTTTATATGTGTACTAGTGTGTGTATGCTCAGTGCACTAGTGGTGTGTATATGTTTACTAGTGTGTGTATCTCAGTGCCCTAGTGTGTGTATATGTTTACTATTGTGTGGTCATGCTCCGTGCACTAGTGTTGTACTAGTATATTTACGTTTTTTCTTCCATTTGGTGGTGCAAAACGACGGCAGTTCACCCCATCCAGCTGGTAGGATGCTCCGTCCGGGCATTGCCTCTGGCATGCGGTATCCTCTCCGAGATAATTACGTTCACCGTGATTTGGCTGCCCGGAATATCTGGTGAACATTAATCCTTGTGTGCAAGGTGGTCGGCTTTGGCCTGTCCGTGTCCTGCAGGAAGGATCCACCGACCCAACGTACACCTCTTCTTGTCCTGGTTGACTTGGCTGGGGGGCTTGGGGGGGGGGTGGTATAGTGATGTACAGAGAGCAGAGGGGACACAGAGACTCCACATGTCAACGTGGGATGACCAGGGTCAGTTGGGGCTGCTTGGTAGATTTAAGCCATAGAAAAATAGAATTAGAGTGATGGAGAGGATATAGGGAGTGATAGGGGGCCGTGAGAGTGGCTAGAGAGGGATAGAGAGAGATATGTAGAAGATAGAGAAGGATAGGGAAGAGAGATGGAGAGAGATAGAGGATTTAGAGAGCTAGTGCTAGAAATAGACTAGATTGTAGATAGCTTCAATACTACTAGACTATCGGTATATCGAGGAATCATGCTAGATATATCTCTTTCTCTACTATTTCGCACTTCTCTCAGCGCTTCTCGCTCTATACTTCTTTCTCTCTCGCTCTTGCTCTTTCTTTCTCTCTCTCTCTACCTCTCTGATTTCTCTCTTTCTCACTTTCTTTCTCTCTCTCTATTTATCTCCTCTTTATACATCTTTCTCCTCTCTCTTGCTCTTTCGTGGCTCTCGCTCCTGGTTCTCTATCGCGCTATTTATACTCTCTCCTCTCTATATTTCTCGTTCTGTGTCGCGCTATCCTCTTCACTACTCCCTTCATTAAGAACCGATTGTATTAGCGAGCACCAAGAGGTATAGAATTAATGTACTAGAACCCCAACTGTATTCAAGACATAAACATTTCTAGACCTCATAGACATAGAGAGAGACCAGGATGTGAAATATACATGCAGATTTATAGACCCTAGAGAAATATAAGAGAACAGGGATGTAAAGAGACATAGATTTGAGATAGAGAGAGAGACCATGTGCATTAAGAGACAAGAATTAAGACAGTATGAGACCATGGGGTATGGTGAATATACAGAATGTAGAGACAGAGATCATAGAGAGAGAACATGGGATGTAAATAGACAGAGATTTTTGTTAAGAAAAAGGAAATAAATTAGAATGAGACATAGAGAGAGACCATGAGATGTAAAGAGAAGACGTCGAGATGTAGAGATGCAGACATGAGGAGAGACATGTGATGTAAAGGAGTCAGTAGAGATTAGAGATAGTCCGACTAGAGAGGACCCATGGATGGAAGAGACCAGAGATTAGATACCGAGAGACATAGATAGATAACATGGGATGAAAGAGACACGAGATGTGAATATCGGCAGACATAGTATAGAGACCATGGGGATGTAAAGAGACAGAGAGGCAAGATAGAGACCATGGTGTTTCAGATAAGTAAGATAGAGAGACATATAAGAGAGACCATGAGATGTACACAGCCTTAGAATGTCGAGATAGAGAGACATCGATAGATACCATGGGATGTAAAGAGACAGTAGTGTGTAGAGATAGTAGACATAGAGAAAGACCATGGGATGTAAGAGCAGTATAGATGTAGAGATAGAGAGACATATAGAGAGACCTGGATGTAAAGAGACGTAAGATATGTAGTAGATATGGTAGACATAGAAGAGACGAATGGGATGTAAATAGACAGTATAGATGTAGAGATAGGTGAGACCATAGAAGAGACATGGTGATGTGTAAGAGATTGTGGGCAGTAGAGATTTTAGAGACTATGGAGACATATAGAGAGACCATGGAAATGTACAGAGACAGTAGAGATGTAGATATAGGGCAGAGAGAGATAGACCATGTGGAGGTCAGAGACAGTGAGATGTAGAGATAGGGATACATTTAGAGAGACATGGGATGTAAAGAACAGAGATGTAGAGATGAGATCAGACCATGTTAATTTTTAAGAGAAGATATATGTAGAGACAATAGAGACCATGGATGTGAAGAGAATAGATGTAGAGACAGAAGACCATAGAGAGAGAACAGAGGATGTAAAGACAGAGTGTAAGATATAAGAGACATAGATAGAGACCACTTGGATGTAAATAGACGTAGATATTAGAGATAGGCAGACATCGAGAGAGACCATGGGATTAAGAGGCGTAGAGATGTTAGAGATATGGCATACAATTATATAGAGACGCATGGGAGTGAAGAGACAGAGATGTAGAGACAGAAGACTAGAGAGAGAACATGGATTAAAGAGACAGAGATGTATAGATAGGCAGACATAGATAGAGACCATGTGAGGATTTAAAGTACAGACGACGGCATGAGATAGAACCTTGATTAACGAGACGTAGAAAGCTAGATAATATCATAGAGAGAGACCAGAAAATGTCAAACAGAACAGTAGAGAGGTGAGATAGAGAACATAGAGAGAGACCATGGTGATGTAAAGAGACAGTTAGAGATTAGAGATAGGGGCGACATATAGAGAGACATTGGATGTACAACAGAGACAGTAGAATAGAGATACATAGAGAAGACGATGTGATGTAAATACTGACAGTAGCGATTTATAGATAGTAGACATAGAGGGACCCATGGGATGTAAAGAGGACAGTAGAGATGTAGAGATAGGGAAGACATATAGGAGACCATGGGATGTAAAGTGACCATAGATTTAGAGAGAGAGAGACATAGAGAGAGACCATTGGATGTAAAGAGACAGTAGAGATGTAAGATAGGGAGACATAAGAGATAGACCAGGGATGTAAAGAGAACAGTAAGATGTAAGATAGGGAGACATAGAGAGAGGACCATGGTATGTAAAGAGACAGTAGAGATGTAGAGATAGGGAGACCTAAGAGAGACATGGATGTAAAGAGCGATATGTAGAGATAGAGAGACCATATAGAGAGACCATGGATGTAAAGAGACAGTAGAGATGTAGAATAGGAGACATAGAGAGAGACCATGGGATGTAAGAGACAGTAGAGTGTAGCAGATAGGGAGCATAGAGAGAGACCAATGATGATGTAAAGAGACAGAGATTTATATAATATGAGAGAACTAGAGAGAGCCCATTGGATGTAAATAGACAGTAAGATGTAGATATAGGGAGACATAGATAGAGACCATGGATGTAACGAGACCATTAGAGTTAGAGATAGGGAGACCCGAGAGACCATGGGATGTAAAGATACAAGTATAGAAGATGTGAGAATAGGGAGACATAGAAGGACCATGGGATGTAAAGAGACAGAGATGTAATATAGAGAGCCAGTAAGAGACCATGTGATGTAAAGAGTAACAGTATAGATGTAAGATAGGTAAGACATAGAAGAGACCATAGACGGTATTTATTGCTAATAACTCTTTATCGTGGTGGGATACGATGGACAAACGGGTTTTATTGTCCGACAGCTTTTTGACTGATGCACTTCCTTTCCAATTTTTGCTTAGGTGGGAAGATCCCATCCGTTGACGCTCCCAGAAGCCCAATCAGCCTTCCGCAAGTTCACCTCCGCCAGTGACGTACTGGGGTTACGAGATTGTCAGTGGGAAGTGAATTTCATTCGGTATAGCGCCCATATTTGGGATTGTCCCAATCAGGATGTAAGTAATGACTCTATTGTTTCAACTCCCCACTCACCTTTTAAAGGCGACAGAACACGTTTAAAGGGTCACATCCACAAACAACATCCTCATTATCTGAAACCTACAATTGGCTGATAAGTAAAAAATGGTTGTACATTTTATCTGTGCTTAATTTGTCATTAATTATTTTAATGTTTAGAGTGAGTGCTCCTAATTCCCCTACCCTCCCTTACTCACTGCCTCCTTGTAGTGTCGCGACACTTGTAGTTCTGCACAGCCTCACTAAGGACAACTGCTCTGCTTCCACATCTCCCCTCGCCCCTTCTTTCTTTATCTGCTGATTCTCTTTACTGTTGTCGAAAGGTTACTGACAGTCCTAAAGATCCTAGTAAAGAGGTCGGGATGGGACCGATTATAATTTCTCTTCTTGAGTGATGACAGTCTGTTCATGTAATGCGGCGATTTCAAATATGATTTCTCAGAATCTACAGCTCGTATTTAAATTCCGAAAAAAAGTTTTGAAGCAGCGGGATCCTGTATGTATAATAACATGTGACATTCTCTCCCGGTGATCAATGCCATGAACAAGACCTAAACCGGCTACCGTCCCCACCAGACTGCCCACCGCCCTCACCAGCTCAATGCCTGTACTGCCTGCAGCGAGACCGGGTCCTTCCCCAGGTTTCCGAGATTGTCAGCGCTTTGGACAAGCTGATCCTCACCCTCGCAAGTCTGAAGATAACCACTCAGGAACAGCTGGGTTGAGAGAGGCGGTAGGGTTAATAGGACTGTACTGTGGGTAGTTGTTCAGGTAAGGATTAATAGGAATGTTGTGTAGGGTAGTGTCAGGGAAGTGTTAATGGGGGCGATGCCTCTTTATGGTAGTGGCAGGGTAAGGGTTTAATGGTGAGATGCCTCTGTAGGGTATTGGCAAGGGAAGGGGTAATGGGCCGATGCCTGTAGGGTAGTGGCAGTGAGGGTTAATGGGAGATGGCCTGTAGGGTAGTGGCAGGGAGGGTAATGGGCGATGCTCTGTAGGGTATGGCAGGGAAGGGTTATGGGCGATGCTCTGGTAGGTTGTGGCAGGGAAGGTAATGGGAGATCTCTGTAGGGTAGTGGCAGGAAGGGTTTAATGGGCGATGCTCTGTAGGGGTAGGGGCAGGGAAGGTTAATGGTAGATGCTCCTGTAGGGTATTGGCAGGAAGGGGTAATGGGCGATGCTCTGTAGGGTATGGCAGGTAAGGGTTAATGGGCGCTGCCGTAGGTAGTGGCAGGGAAGGGGTATTGGAGATGCTATGTAGGTGTAGTGGCAGGGGAAGGGTTAATGGGCGATGCTCCTGTAGGTAAGTGGCAGGGAAGTGTTAATGGAGATGCCTGTAGGGTAGTGGCAGGGAAGGGGTAATGGGCGATGCCTGTAGGGCATGGCAGTGAAGTTTAATGGGGATGCGGTGTAGGGTAGTGGCCGGGAATGGGTAATGGGGCGATGCGCTGTAGGGTAGTGGCAGGGAGGGTAAGGGCGTATGCTCTGTAGGGTAGTGGCAGGAGGGAAGGGTTAATTGGGCGATGCTCTATAGTAGTGGCAGGGAAGGTTAATGGGCAATGCTCTGGAGGGTAGAATGGCAGGGAGTGTTAATAGGAATGTTGTGTAGGGTCGTGGCAGGGAAGGGTTAATGGGCGGATGGCTCGTAGGGTAGTGGCAGGGTAGGGTTAATGGGAGATGCTCTGTAGGTAGTGGCAGGGAAGGGTAGGGGCGATGCCTGTCGGGTGTGCAGGGAAGGTTCATGGGAGATGCTCTGTAGGGTAGTGGCAGAAGGGTTGAAATGGTCGATGCTCTGTAGGGTAGTGGCAGGGTAGGGTTCATGGAGATGCTCTTAGGGTAATGGCAGTGAAAAGGGGTATTGGCCTATGCTCTGTTGGTATTGGCAGGGAAGGGTTAATGGAGATGCTTCTGTTAGGTAGTGGCAGGAAGGGGTAATTGGCTATCTCTGTAGGTATGGGCAGGGAAGGGTTAATGGGCGATGCCTGGTAGGGTAGTTGGCAGGGACAGGGTTGTATACCCCCCCATAATGGACTGGTACATTCTCGTAAAGTGTATACACCTCCCATACTGGATTGGTACATTCTCGTAAAGTGTATACCCCCCCGTACTGGACTGGTACATTCTCGTAAAGTGTATACCCCTCCCATACTGGATTGGTACATTCTCGTAAAGTGTATACCCCCCCGTACTGGACTGGTACATTCTCGTAAAGTGTATACCCCCCCATACCGAACTGGTACATTCTCGTAAAGTGTATACACCTCCCATACTGGATTGGTACATTCTCATAAAGTGTATACGGTATACCCCCCATACTGGATTGGTACATTCTCGTGAAGTGTAAACCCCCCCATACTGGATTGGTACATTCTTGTAAAGTGTATACCCCCCCCCTCCATACTGGATTGGTACATTCTTGTAAAGTGTATACCCCCCCCCCCTAGTAGGTCTCTTGTTCTCCAGAGATAGGTGTAGAGTCCTTGTTAAGTTTATCTATTGGTAGTAGGTCTCTTATTCTCCAGAGATAGGTGTAGAGTCCTTGGTAAGTTTATCTATTGGTAGTAGGTCTCTTGTTCTCCAGAGATAGGTGTAGAGGCCTCAGTAAGGATATCTATTGGTAGTAGGTCTCTTGTTCTCCAGAGATAGGTGTAGAGGCCTCAGTAAGGATATCTATTGTTAGTAGGTCTCTTGTTCTCCATAGATAGGTGTAGAGCCCTCAGTAAGGATATCTATTGGTAGTAGAGCTCCTGTTCTCCATAGATAGGTGTAGAGTCCTCAGTAAGGATATCTATTGTTAGTAGGTCTCATGTTCTCCATAGATAGGTGTAGAGGCCTCAGTAAGGATATCTATTGGTAGTAGGTCTCTTGTTCTCCAGAGATAGGTGTAGAGTCCTCAGTAAGGATATCTATTGTTAGTAGGTCTCTTGTTCTCCATAGATAGGTGTAGAGTCCTCAGTAAGGATATCTATTGGTAGTAGGTCTCTTGTTCTCCAGAGATAGGTGTAGAGGCCTCAGTAAGGATATCTATTGGTAGTAGGTCTCTTGTTCTCCAGAGATAGGTGTAGAGGCCTCAGTAAGGATATCTGTTGGTAGTAGAGCTCCTGTTCTCCATAGATAGGTGTAGAGTCCTCAGTAAGGATATCTATTGGTAGTAGGTCTCATGTTCTCCATAGATAGGTGTAGAGTCCTCAGTAAGGATATCTATTGGTAGTAGAGCTCCTGTTCTCCATAGATAGGTGTAGAGTCCTCAGTAAGGATATCTATTGGTAGTAGGTCTCTTGTTCTCCAGAGATAGGTGTACGTTTCCTTGGTAAGGTTTGATATTGCTTGTAGAGGTCTACATGGTAACAATGATGCATGAGAGACAGGACAGACCTAATTACATCAACTTAAGTTATCCCCTCTGTATCCCCTGCAGTCCCCCTCATGAACACTAAAGATGCAACCTCAGACCTTAAGTGGACGTGTTACCCCAAGGTGGATGGACAGGTATGGAGGACACAAAGCTACTTTAGCCCCTGTCTCTTGCCTACTCAACTCTCTCAATTTTCTATGGGTGTCACTTTCCTCTTCACAGCTTTCCTCACGTATTGTGGCAGTCCTTGATATAAAGGTATAGCAGCGTTTTGCCTTCCTGTTTGTTAATAAACTACTGTTCCCAGCATCCACCCTTATCCTCCAGCTTTTAGACATGATGGAAGCGGTAGTTTATTAGAAATAACCTATCGGACCTTGTCCTTTTATCACATTATTTCCAGCTTTCCTTCCCACCTTGGTGAGCTAACTGCTAAATTCCTGGTCCCTGTAACCTGTACATGTTATAACCAATTTCTTTTTCAGCTTCCTATAGACCATAACTAACTTCTTCTGGTTTCTCCTTTAACATCTTGTTTGAATGATACTGTTTGTTGTGCTTGTCCTCCATGGGAGATGGACCTACTCCTGGACTATCCTCAGAACCTCTTCTTCTAGCAATTCTTCTTGCCCTTTCCTTTCAGTATTGCTAAACAAATTTCTTTCTAGATTTTCAGTCATTCAATCAAAGTTCTTATCGTTAAAAATGGTGCTAATTTTGCCCCAACCAATCAGATGTTGGGCTGGTTGGTTGGTTGGGGCAAAATTAGCACCATTTTTAACGATAAGAACTTTGATTGAATCTCCCCGGTTAGTTGACAAATGTCCACATCCTGATCTTGCTCTCGTTTTTCTTGTCGGTATTGCAGTGGGATGAAATGTCTGGTCTGGATGACGAGAGGAGACCGGTGCGTACATACGAGATCTGCAATGTGGGCGTGGCTGGTCAGAATAATTGGCTACGTACTGGGTATATTCGCCGTGGGCTTGCCAGTAATGCCTATGCCGAGATCACTTTTACGGTGCTGGAGTGCTCTTCCCTGCCCAAAGCTGGCCGCTCTTGCAAAGAAACCTTTAACCTCTACTATTATCAAGCTAACCATGATTTGGCCAATGATCATTTTCCACCCTGGATGGAGAACCCTTGGGTCAAAGTGGACACTGTAGCAGCCGAGTTCCTGGGTCGACCTAGTAGACGAGGAAGCGGAGGCTCTACCAGGTTTAATGTGAAAACGTTGCGAATTGGCCCTTTAACCAGTGAAGGGTTTTACCTGGCATTTCAGGACCAAGGGGCATGCATGGCTCTTCTGGCTGTTCGTGTCTTCTATCGAGTGTGTCCAGCAGTGGTGGCTTCTCTGGCAAGCTTCCCAAAGACGGTATCTGAGGGTTTGGTGGTGTCAGCTGAAGGAAGCTGTGTGGAGGGAGCTGAGGGACCACTGGGAAGAAGGCCAACTATGTATTGCAGAGAAGATGGCGAATGGGCAAAGCCGGCAGTAGGGGAATGCACGTGTGTAGCCGGGCGAGAGGAGAGGGATGGACGCACTAAGTGCACAGGTAAGGATGACCATTTGGGGATTGTCAGGTTGGAAACGGTTAGGGAGACAAATTAAAGGGCAAGTTCGCCTCTCAAACAAAAAATGGTATATAGGGAAATCATGCCCCAAACTGCAATAGTTAAAAATGTTGAGAGATGTAAGTCTAACCTGAAATGCTGCAAGATAATCTGTTACTCCTTTTTCTGCTTTCTGGTCCGGTCATTCTTGTATGTAACAGATGACATAACAGCCAATGACTGAATGCTATTCCCCTAGCTGCCTCTTCTGAGCATGTGGAAGCTTGTAGCCCATATAGAATGTTACAGTTGACTGTTCTCTGCCTGTAGCCCATATAGAATGTTACAGTTGTCTGTTCTCTGCCTGTAGCCCATATAGAATGTTACAGTTGACTGTTCTCTGCCTGTAGCCTATATAGAATGTTACAGTTGACTGTTCTCTGCCTGTAGCCCATATAGAATGTTACAGTTAACTGTTCTCTGCCTGTAGCCCATATAGAATGTTACAGTTGACTGTTCTCTGCCTGTAGCCCATATAGAATGTTACAGTTGACTGTTCTCTGCCTGTGGCCCATATAGAATGTTACAGTTGACTGTTCTCTGCCTGTAGCCCATGTAGAATGTTACAGTTGACTGTTCTCTGCCTGTAGCCCATATAGAATGTTACAGTTGACTGTTCTCTGCCTGCTAGCCCATATAGATGTACAGTTGACTGTTCTCTGCCTGTAGCCCATATTAGAATGTTACAGTTGACTGTTCTTCTGCCTGTAGCCATATAGAATGTACAGTGACTGTTCTCTGCCTTAAGCCCATATAGAATGTTACAGTTGACTGTTCTTGCCTGTAGCCATATAGAATGTTACAGTGACTGTTTATCTGCCTGTAGTCCTATATAGAATGTTTACAGTTACTGTTCTCTGCCTTTAGCCATTATATATTCATAGAATTGTAACAGTTGACTGTTCTCAGCCTGTAGCCCATATAAGAATGTTCAGTGACTGTTCTTTGCCTGTGCCCTATAGCAATGTTACAGTTGACTGTGTTTCTGTCCTGTAGCCTATATAGAATGTTACAGTTACTTTCTCTGCCTGTAGCCCATATAGAATGTTAACAGTTGACTGTTCTCTGCCTGTAGCCCATACATTGAATGTTACAGTTAACTGTTCTCTGCCTGTAGTCATAGAATGTTTACAGTTGAATATTCTCTGCCTGTAGCCCAGTAGAATGGTTACAGTTGAACTGTACTCTTGCCTGTAGCCCATTATAGAATGTACAGTTGACTGTTCTCTGCCTGTTAGCCCAATGAAGGTTACAGTTACTGTTCTCTGCCTGTAGCCATATAGAATGTACAGTTGACATTCTCTGCCTGTAGCCCATATAGAATGTTACAGTACTGTTATCTGCCTGTAGCCCATAAGAATGTTACAGTTGACTGTTCTCTGCCTGTAGCCATATAGAATGTTACAGTTGACTGTCTCTGCCTGTAGCCCATGAGAATGTACAGTTGACTGTACTCTGCTGTAGCCCTTATAGAATGTTACAGTTGACTGTGTCTCTGCCTGTAGCCTATTATAGAATGTTACAGTTGACTGTCTCTCTGCCTGTAGCCCCATATAGAATGTTACAGTTGACTGTTTCTGCCTGTAGCCCATTATAGAATGTTACAGTGACTGTTCTCTGCCTGTAGCCCATATAGAATGTTACAGTTGACTGTTTCTCTCTGCCTGTAGCCCATATAGAATGTTTACAGTTGACTGTTCTCTGCCTGTAGCCCATATAGAATGTTACAGTTTTAATGTTCTCTGCCTGTAGCCCATATAGAAGTGCTTACAGTGACTTGTTCTCTGCCTGTAGCCCATATAGAAATGTTACAGTTGATGTTTCTCTGCCTGTAGCCATATAGAATGTACAGTTGACTGTTCTCTGCCTGTAGCCATATAGAATGTTACAGTTGACTGTTCTCTGCCTGTAGCCCATATAGAATGTTACAGTGACTGTTCTCTGCCTGTAGCCCATATAGAATGTTACAGTTGACTGTTCTACTGCCTGTAGCCCATATAGAATGTTACAGTTACACTGTTCTCTGCCTGTAGCCATAAGAATGTTACAGTTTGACTGTCTCAGCCTGTAGCCACTATAGAATGTTACAGTTGACTGTTCTTGCCTGTAGCTCCATATAGAATGTTACAGTGACTGTTCTCTGCCTGTAGCCCATATAGAATGTTACAGTTGACTGTTCTCTGCCTGTAGCCCATATAGAATGTTACAGTTTGACTGTTCTCTGCCTGTAGCCCATATAGAATGTACAGTGACTGTTCTCTGTTGCCCATATAGAATGTCAGTTGACTATTCTCTGCCTGTAGCCCTATAGAATGTTACAGTTGACTGTTCTCTCCTGTAGCCCATATAGAATGTTACAGTTGACTGTTCTCTGCTGTGTCCCATATAGAATGTTACAGTTGATATTTCTCTGCCTGTAGCCCATATAGATGTACAGTGACTGTTCTCTGCCTGTAGCCCATATTAGAATGTTACAGTGACAGTTCTCTGCCTGTAGCACATATAGAATGTTAAGTGACATGTTTCCCCCTGTACCCATATAGAATGTTACAGTTGACTGTCTCTGCTGTTTGCCCATAGAATGTTACAGTTGATATTCTCTGCCGTAGCCATATAGAATATATGAAGTTTACAGTTGACTGTTCACTATGCCTGTTAGCCCATATAGAATGTTACAGTTGACTAGTAGCTCTGACCTGTAGCCCATATAGAATGTTACGTTGACTGTTCTCTGCCTGTAGCCCATATATAATTGAATGTACAGTTGAATTCTGTGCCCTGTTACGCCTATAGATGTTTACAGTTGACGTTCTCTGCCGTGTAGCCCATATAGAGTCAGTGACTGTTCTTGCTGTATGCCCATATAGAATGTTACAGGGACTGTTCTCTGCGGTAGCCCATATAGAATGTTACAGTGACTGTGTTCTCTGACCTGTAGCCATATAGAAATGTTACGTTGACTGTATCTGCTGTGGTAGCCCATATAGAATGTTACAGTTGACTTTCCTGCCTGTAGCCTATAGAATGTTACAGTTGACTGTTCTCTGCACTGTATTTGCCCTATAGCAATGTATACATGACTTGTATTCTGCTGTGTGACCTATCTAGAATGATACAGTTG
This sequence comes from Hymenochirus boettgeri, assembly GCA_019447015.1. Taxonomy (NCBI): domain Eukaryota; kingdom Metazoa; phylum Chordata; class Amphibia; order Anura; family Pipidae; genus Hymenochirus; species Hymenochirus boettgeri. The sequence goes on from JAACNH010001289.1 coordinate 64,375, forward strand.
ACTGTTCTCTGCCTGTAGCCATATAGAATGTACAGTTGACTTTCTTGCCGTGTAGCCCATATAGACATGTTACCAGTGACTGTTATCTGGCCTGTAGCCCATATAGAATGTTACAGTTGACTGTTCTCTGCCTGTTAGCCCATATAGAATGTACAGTTGAAACTGTTCTCTGCCTGTAGCCCATATAGAAGGGTACAGTTGACTGTTTCTCTGCCGTTTAGCACCATATAGAATGTTACAGTTGACTGTTCTCTGCCTGTAGCCCATATAGAATGTTACAGTTGACTGTTCTCTGCCTGTAGCCCATATAGAATGTTACAGTTGACTGTGTTCTCGCTCTCCCTCCTTTCTGTTCTTTGTTCACATAATCTCTTCCTTATGTGCTTTCGCCTGTTTCTCCCCTGAAGTCTCTGATTTCACTTTTGCCTTCCTTTTCCTTCTCATCGCCCCGCTGGGTATAACCCAATACCCTGCCGTAGGAGTGAGGTGGGTATGAGTGTTGGCAGGGAGGGGGGGGCTGCCCTGCTGTCAGCCCTCTCTCTTCTTAGAGGTGTCACAAACAAAAAAGAGCTGGAATGTCAGGTATTTGGGGGGAGGGAGGGGAAGTGTGAATGGGAAAGATGAAAGGAAATGGGGGAGGAGGTAAATGGGACATTTAACCCTTCTGTTGCCACCAAAAGTGGGCAAGACCCCTGTTTATCCTCTAGTTTATAGATACGGTTAGACTCCTTTGCCCATGGATCTTATTTGCTGTCTGTTTAAAACAAAATATAAATACACACAGTAAATAGAGTTGCCACACTGCTATACCATCTCTTAGTGGATAGTCCCATAGCAGTCTTTAGTCCCAAGGCTGAACTAATCAATCAGAATGACACCGGCAGATAAATGTTTAACAAATAGCAACTGATCCAGGTCATGGCCTGATGTTGGGGGAATCATCCTGCACGTGGCCAGATTTACCTTCCATCCCCACCCTCAAGTCTTGCCTACCTTCTCTACTCCTGACCTTGCCTACCTTCTCTACTCCTGACCTTGCCTCGGTGTTTAATAGTACATTATTATTCTAATCTGGTGTTATTAGTAGTACATTATTCGTATAATACGTGTTAGAGATGACATACATTATTATATTAATACGCTAATACGTATTCTTCTGTACTTATTATTCTCGGACATTATTTGTATAAATCCGGTATTATTCTGTACTTCTTATTATAATCCGTCCCTTTTATAGTACATTATGAATTATCATACGTGTTATTCTATTACCTTCTTATTATTATACCTACGGGCTTATTAAGTCCCTTATTACTTATCGGTACATCTTAATTTCCTACGGTCTTCTTCTAGTACATTTTATTCTCTATGGGTCTTCTTATAGTTACATCATGATTATAGTCCATTATTACTTAATCCTACGGTTTCTTATAGATACCTTATTATTATACTGCGTCTTATTATCCGTCACATTTTCATTATCATACGGTATTTTCTAGTACTTATTCTTATTATAATTATACGGTAGTATTCTCTTCCCTTCTTCTGACTTCTCTCCGGCTTCTTCTATTTCCCTTCTCCTTCTTCTTTCCCGGCTTCTTCCCCCTTTTTTTTCTCCTCCGCTGTTTCTTACTCTTCCACCTGCCTTCTTATTCTCCCTGCGGTCTTCCTCTCTTCCCTTCTTATTCTTCTCTACTCCGGTAATTCTTCTATTACCTCTTCTTCTTATCCTCCGGTTATTTATATTCCCTTATTTTATTCTCCGGTCTTCTTCTCTTCCCCTTCCGGATTCTTATCCTCCGGTCTCTCTCTCTTACCTTCTTCATTCTTCTGCGACGGTCTTCTTCTCTTCTTCTTTTTATCATCCGGTGCTTTCTTCTCTGTACCTTCTTATTCTTCTCCTCCGGTCGTTCACTCTATTCCCCTTCTTCTTCTCTTCGCCTGTCTTCCCTTCTTCTTCTTCTCCTCCGGTCTTCCCGCTATTCCCCATTCTTCTTCTTTACTGCTTCGCACAGCACGGTCTTACATTATTCTTCTTCTACTCCGGTCTTCCTCTATTACATTAATTATTCACATTCTTCGCCCGGTATTCAGTCCCTTCTTCTTAAATTCCTCCGGTCTTTCTCTCTTCCCGTTTCTTCTTCTTCGAAGGTATGCATTACCATTCTTCTTCTTCTTCTCCCCCCGGTCTTATCTCTTAACCTTTCTTCTTCTTCTACTCCGGTCTCTATTCTCTCCCTCTTACTTCGCTTTACGGTATTACTTATACATTAATTATTATTATATTATTCATTACATTATTCTATTCCATATATTATTATTATTATACGGTATTATTATATTACATTTTTATTATTATTATTATACGGTATTATTATATTACATTTTTATTATTATTATAATACGGTATTATTATATTACATTATTATTATTATTATAATACGGTGTTTATCTATACTTATTTATTATAATACGGTATTATTATTATTACATTATTTATTAATTATATATACGGTATTATTTATATTTACATTATTATTATTATAATCGGACAACTATTATTAATATTACAATCATTAGTATTATTAGAACGTTTATATATATTATTATTCTTTTTATACTAACGGTGTTACTTAATATTAGCATTATTATTATTATATACGGTATTACTATTTACATTATTATTATTATTAAACGGTATTACAATTATTATTATATATACGTATTACATATTACATTATTATTTTATAATACGGTATATATATATACATTATTATATTATTATATACGGTATTATTATATTACATTATTTATTAGATACGTATTATATTACATTATTATTATTATAATACGGTATTATTATAGTACATTATTATTATAATACGGTATTATTATATTACATTTTATTATTATAATACGGTAATATTATATTACATTATTATTATTATAATACGGTGTAATTATTATATTACATTATTATTATTATAATACGGTATTATTTATATTACATTATTATTATTATTATACGGTATTATTATATTACATTATTATTATTATTATTAGACGGTATTATTATATTACCTTA
>JAACNH010001289.1:67629-85621 GCA_019447015.1 Hymenochirus boettgeri
CGGTGTTTAATAGTACATTATTATTCTAATCTGGTGTTATTAGTAGTACATTATTCGTATAATACGTGTTAGAGATGACATACATTATTATATTAATACGCTAATACGTATTCTTCTGTACTTATTATTCTCGGACATTATTTGTATAAATCCGGTATTATTCTGTACTTCTTATTATAATCCGTCCCTTTTATAGTACATTATGAATTATCATACGTGTTATTCTATTACCTTCTTATTATTATACCTACGGGCTTATTAAGTCCCTTATTACTTATCGGTACATCTTAATTTCCTACGGTCTTCTTCTAGTACATTTTATTCTCTATGGGTCTTCTTATAGTTACATCATGATTATAGTCCATTATTACTTAATCCTACGGTTTCTTATAGATACCTTATTATTATACTGCGTCTTATTATCCGTCACATTTTCATTATCATACGGTATTTTCTAGTACTTATTCTTATTATAATTATACGGTAGTATTCTCTTCCCTTCTTCTGACTTCTCTCCGGCTTCTTCTATTTCCCTTCTCCTTCTTCTTTCCCGGCTTCTTCCCCCTTTTTTTTCTCCTCCGCTGTTTCTTACTCTTCCACCTGCCTTCTTATTCTCCCTGCGGTCTTCCTCTCTTCCCTTCTTATTCTTCTCTACTCCGGTAATTCTTCTATTACCTCTTCTTCTTATCCTCCGGTTATTTATATTCCCTTATTTTATTCTCCGGTCTTCTTCTCTTCCCCTTCCGGATTCTTATCCTCCGGTCTCTCTCTCTTACCTTCTTCATTCTTCTGCGACGGTCTTCTTCTCTTCTTCTTTTTATCATCCGGTGCTTTCTTCTCTGTACCTTCTTATTCTTCTCCTCCGGTCGTTCACTCTATTCCCCTTCTTCTTCTCTTCGCCTGTCTTCCCTTCTTCTTCTTCTCCTCCGGTCTTCCCGCTATTCCCCATTCTTCTTCTTTACTGCTTCGCACAGCACGGTCTTACATTATTCTTCTTCTACTCCGGTCTTCCTCTATTACATTAATTATTCACATTCTTCGCCCGGTATTCAGTCCCTTCTTCTTAAATTCCTCCGGTCTTTCTCTCTTCCCGTTTCTTCTTCTTCGAAGGTATGCATTACCATTCTTCTTCTTCTTCTCCCCCCGGTCTTATCTCTTAACCTTTCTTCTTCTTCTACTCCGGTCTCTATTCTCTCCCTCTTACTTCGCTTTACGGTATTACTTATTACTTAATTATTATTATATTATCAGTATTATTTATTCCATTATTATTATTATTATACGGTATTATTATTTACATTATATTATTATTAATATACGGTATTATTATATTACATTACTTATTCATTATAATACGGTATATTATTTCATTATTAATTATTATAATACGGTGTTTATCTATACTTATTTATTATAATACGGTATTATTATATTACATTATTTATTATTATAATACGGTATTATTTATATTTACTTATTATTATTATAATCGGAAACTATTATAATATTACAATCATTAGTATTATTAAACGGTTTATATATATTATTATTCTTTTTATATAACGGTGTTATAATATTACATTATTATTATTATATACGGTATTACTATTTACATTATTATTATTTTAAACGGTATTACAATTATTATTATATATACGGTATTAATATTACATTATTATTTTATAATACGGTATATATATATACATTATTATATTATTATCATACGGTATTATTATATTCATATTTATTAGATAGGTATTATTTATTACATTATTATTATTAATAATACGGTGTTATTATATTACATTATTATTATTAAATACGGTATTATTATATTACATTATTATTATTATTAGAAGGTATATTATATTACATTATTATTATTATAATACGGTAATTATTATATTACATTATTATTATTATAATACGGTATTACTATATTACATTATTATTATTATTATTATACGGTATTATTATATTACATTATATTAAATTATTACAGACGGTATTATTATATTACCTTATATTATTATTATAATACGGTATTATTATATTACATTATTATTATTATTATAATACGGTATTATTATATTATCAGTGATAAGAATCCATTATTTATATTGTATCTTCAGTTTTATATGAATGGACACGATAAAATAACAATGGCCTCTCGCTCTCTAGCTCCCCCTTCTGCCCCTCGCAGTATTGTGGCTCGGGTGAATGGTTCCTCTGTGGACTTGGATTGGAGCGAACCCCTAGACTCAGGGGGTCGAGGGGACTTGTACTACGAGGTTCATTGCGTGGAGTGTGCTGGAAGTGGACCCTGTGCTCCCTGTTCCCGATTAACCTTCAGTGCTCGTCCCCAGCGGCTGTTAGACCGGCGACTCCGCGTCTTTGGGCTCAGTCCCCGAGTGACTTACAACTTCCGCGTGCTGGCTTTAAACGGGGTGTCGGAACGCAGTGGCCTTGGGCCCATGGGGGAGGAGCTTAATGTCACAACAGATCGTGATGGTAAGAGCGGAAATAAACCGAAGCGATGCATTGGCTACATCCCCCGGGGGGCGGAGTCATTTCCATTTCCTTTTCCTCCATTCCAGTTCCGTTGCCGGTGAGTGGCATCCAGCAGATGGCAGCGTCCGACTCTACCCTCACTCTCCGCTGGGCACCCCCCACGCACTCAACAACCACCAAGGGGAACATTCTGGACTATGAGGTCAAATACTATGAGAAGGTAAGTGATCGTGCCAGTGCCAGTAGGTAGGTGCCCGGCAACTGGACAAATCGTTACATCCCTCCTCCTATGTATTGCCCCCAGGACAAAGAAAAGCCCCTTACAATGTTCCTAAAGACCCCAAGCACCGAAGCACGTCTGGCTGGTCTCCACGCAGGCACGGTGTACGTGGTGCAGGTTCGGGCAAGGACGGAAGCCGGATATGGGGCATTTAGCGGAGACACGCTGGTCCAGACCTTGCCACAAGGTGAGTGAGATTGGCACTGCCCACTGGATACGTATCCTAGTGCTGGGCACCGTCACACATCTAACACCGTCTTTCCCAACACAGAGAAGGCTCAGCCACAGGTGGGACTGATAGCTGGCACTGCCGGGGTGGGCACCTTGCTGGTCCTTGCGGTCATCATCATCACTGCCGTAGTGTGTGTCAGGTGAGTGTGTAACACGGCTTGGAGAAGACGCACGTCCTGCTGGTGTGTAATACTGATTGGTCCCTTTATCCTTCCCAGGAGACACAGCGGCACCAAGGAGCCGGAATATTGTGACAAACACGGCCAGTACCTGATCGGACACAGTGAGTGTGTGTTTGTGTGTTACCGTCTCCGTGTAAATGGGGGAGGGGCGACCGTGACGGTAAATTCGGTTATTTCCTTCCAGGCACCAAACTCTACATCGACCCGTTCACCTACGAGGATCCCAATGAAGCCGTTCGGGAATTCGCTAAAGAGATCGACGTTTCCTACGTGAAGATTGAAGAGGTGATTGGGGCAGGTGAGTGCGGGGATCAGACATCGAGGGCAGGAGATTAAAGTAGCGCATGGGACATCTCGTCATTATTTCCCCTTTAACCCCCGCAGGTGAGTTCGGGGAGGTGTGCCGAGGGCGACTAAAAATCCCAGGAAAGAAGGAGAATTACGTTGCCATTAAGACCCTGAAGGGCGGCTACACCGAGAGGCAACGCAGGGAGTTCCTCAGCGAAGCGAGCATCATGGGGCAGTTCCAGCACCCCAATATTATCCACCTGGAGGGGGTAATTACCAACAACTGCCCCGTCATGATTATCACAGAGTATATGGAGAATGGAGCGCTAGACTCCTTCCTCAGGGTGAGTTTGTGATACGCTCAGTGTGTGTGCACTAGTGCAAAAACCAGGGATGCATTCCTTTCTGTTTAATAGTGTAATGTAATGCTTGATGCACTAGTGTGTGTACAGGTTCACTAGTGTGTCTGTGTGCACTAGTGCATATATCAGGGAATCCTTCCTTATCTTTAATAATGTAATGTAATGCTTAATGCACTAGTGTGTACATGTTCACTAGTGTGTCTGTGTGCACTAGTGCATATATCAGGGAATCCCTTCCTTATCTTTAATAATGTAATGTAATGCTTAATGCACTAGTGTGTGTACATGTTCACTGGTGTGTCTGTCTGCACTAGTGCATATACTAGGGAATCCTTCCTTTTGTTTAATAGTGTAATGTAATGCTCAGTACACTAGTGTATGTACATGTTCACTAGTGTCTGTGTGCACTAGTGCATATACCAGGGAATCCTTCCTTATCTTTAATAATGTAATGTAATGCTTGATGCACTAGTGTGTGTACATGTTCACTAGTGTGTCTGTGTGCACTAGTGCATACATCAGGGAATCCTTCCTTATCTTTAATAGTGTAATGCAATGCTCAATGCACTAGTGTGTGTACATGTTCACTAGTGCATATACCAGGGAACCCTCCCTTTTGTTTAATATTGTAATGTAATCCTCGGTTCACTATTGTGTACATGTTGTCTGGTGTGTCTGTCTGCACTAGTGCATATACCAGGGAATCCTTCCTTTTGTTTAATACTGTAAATAATGTCTGGTGCACTAGTATGTGTACATGTTCACTAGTGTGTCTGTGTGCACTAGTGCATATACCAGGGAATCCTTCCTTTTGTTTAATAGTGTAATGTAATCTTTAGTACACTAGTGTATGTGTGCATGTTCACTAGTGTGTGTGCACTAGTGCATATACCAGGGAATCCTTCCTTTTGTCTAATAGTGTAATGCAATGCTCAGTGCACTAGTGTGTGTATATGTTTACTAGTGTGTGTGCGCATAAGCATAAATAAGGGGGATTCCTTTTCTTAGTGTAAAGTGATGCTCAGTGCACTAGTGTGTGTGCACTACTGTATATAGGGGGATTCCTTCCTTTTGTTTAATAATATAAAGCAATGTTCTGGGGGCTAGTGTGTGTATATGTTTACTAGTGTGTGTAATGCTCAGTGCACTAGTGTGTGTATATGTTTACTAGTGTGTGTAATGCTCAGTGCACTAGTGTGTGTATATGTTTACTAGTGTGTGTAATGCTCCGTGCACTAGTGTTTGTACTAGTATATTTACGGTTTCCTTCCATTTGGTGTAGCAAAACGACGGGCAGTTCACACCCATCCAGCTGGTAGGAATGCTCCGTGGCATTGCCTCTGGGATGCGGTATCTCTCCGAGATGAATTACGTTCACCGTGATTTGGCTGCACGGAATATACTGGTGAACAGTAACCTGGTGTGCAAGGTGTCGGACTTTGGCCTGTCCCGTTTCCTGCAGGAAGGATCCACAGACCCAACGTACACCTCTTGTCTGGTGAGACGTGCTGGGGGGCTGGGGGGGGGGTATAAAGTGATGTACAGAGAGCACGAGGGACACAGAGACATCCACATGTACACGTGGGAGTGACCAGGGTCAGGGTGGGGGCTGCTTGGTAGAATTTAACAAATAGAAATAGAATTAGAGGGAGAGAGAGGGAGAGAGGGAGGGAGAGAGGGCGGGAGAGAGGGAGAGAGAGGGAGAGAGAGAGAGATGGAGAGAGAGAGAGAGGGAGAGGGAGAGAGAGGGAGAGAGAGAGAGGGAGGGAGAGAGAGAGGGAGAGAAAGAGAGAGAGGGAGAGAGAGGAAGAGAGAGAGAGAGGGAGAGAGAGGAAGAGAGGGAGAGAGAGAGAGAGGGAGAGAGAGGGAGAGAGAGAGAGAGAGGGAGAGAGAGAGAGAGAGGGAGAGAGAGAGAGAGAGGGAGGGAGAGAGAGAGAGAGAGAGAGGGAGAGAGAGGTAGAAAGAGGGAGAGAGAGAGAGGGAGAGAGAGGTAGAAAGAGGGAGAGAGAGAGAGGGAGAGGGAGGGAGAGAGAGAGAGGGAGAGAGAGAGAGAGGGAGAAAGAGAGAGAGAGAGAGGGAGAGGGAGGGAGAGAGAGTAAGATGAACTAAGACCGTTAATAGACAGAGGGAGATGTAGAGAGACCAAGAGGTATAGAGAGAATGACAGAGAAACAGATGTAGCAAGACAGAAAAATGTAGAGACAGAGAGACATAGAGAGAGACCATGGGATGTGAAGAGACAGAGATGTAGAGACAGAGAGACATAGAGAGAACATGGGATGTAAAGAGACAGAGATGTAGAGATAGAGAGAGACCATGTGATGTGAAGAGACAGAGATGTAGAGACAGAGAGAGACCATGGGATGTGAAGAGACAGAGATGTAGAGACAGAGAGACATAGAGAGAGAACAGGGGATGTAAAGAGACAGAGATGTAGAGATAGAGAGACATAGAGAGAGACCATGGGATGTAAAGAGACAGTAGAGATGTAGAGATAGGCAGACATAGAGAGAGACCATGGGATGTAAAGAGGCAGTAGAGATGTAGAGATAGGCAGACATAGAGAGAGACCATGGGATGTGAAGAGACAGAGATGTAGAGACAGAGAGACATAGAGAGAGAACATGGGATGTAAAGAGACAGAGATGTAGAGATAGGCAGACATAGAGAGAGACCATGGGATGTAAAGAGACAGAGGCATAGAGAGAGACCATGGGATGTAAAGAGACAGTAGAGATAGAGAGACATAGAGAGAGACCATGAGATGTAAACAGACAGTAGAGATGTAGAGATAGAGAGACATAGAGAGAGACCATGGGATGTAAAGAGACAGTAGAGATGTAGAGATAGGGAGACATAGAGAGAGACCATGGGATGTAAAGAGACAGTAGAGATGTAGAGATAGGGAGACATAGAGAGAGACCATGGGATGTAAAGAGACAGAGATGTAGAGATAGAGAGACATAGAGAGAGACCATGGGATGTAAAGAGACAGTAGAGATGTAGAGATAGGGAGACATAGAGAGAGACCATAGGACGGTATTTATTGCTAATAACTCTTTATCGTGGTGGGATAACTATGGACACGGTTTATTGTCCGACAGCTTTTTGACTGATGCACTTCCTTCCATTTTGCTTAGGGTGGGAAGATCCCGATCCGTTGGACGGCTCCAGAAGCCATCGCCTTCCGCAAGTTCACCTCCGCCAGTGACGTATGGGGTTACGGGATTGTCATGTGGGAAGTGATGTCATTCGGAGAGCGCCCATATTGGGATATGTCCAATCAGGATGTAAGTAATGACTCTATTGTGTCAAACGCCCCACAATCACCTTTTAAAAGGCGACAGACACGTTTAAAGGGTCACTATACACAAACAACATCACATTATCTGAAACTACAATTGGAGAGAAGTAAAATGGTGGTACATATTTATCTGTGCTTAATTTGTCATTAAATTATTAATGTTTAGTGAGTGCTCCTAATTCCCCTACCCTCCCTTACTCACTGCCTCCTTGTAGTGTCGGCGACACTTGTAAGTTCTGCACAGCCTCACTAAGGACACTGCTCTGCTCACACATCTCCCCTCCCCCTTCTTTCTTTTATCTGCTGATTCTCTTACGTGTTGTAGAAAGTGTACTGACAGGCAGCTAAAGATCCTAGTAAGAGGTCAGGGATGGGGAACGTATTATAATTTCTGCTTCTGGAGTGACAGGTCTGTTCCTGTAATTGCGGCGATTTCAAATGATGATTTCTCAGAATCTACAGCTCGGATTTAAATTCCGAAAAAAAGTTTTGAAGCAGCGGGATCTGTATGTATAATAACATGTGACATTATCTCCAGGTGATCAATGCCATAGAACAAGACTACCGGCTACCGGCCCCACCAGACTGCCCCACCGCCCTTCACCAGCTCATGCTGGACTGCTGGCAGCGAGACCGGGCCTGTCGCCCAAGGTTTGCCGAGATTGTCAGCGCTTTGGACAAGCTGATCCGCAACCCTGCAAGTCTGAAGATCACCACTCAGGAACAGCTGGGGTGAGAGAGGCAGAGTAGGGGTTAATAGGAATGTACTGTAGGGTAGTGGCAGGGTAAGGGTTAATAGGAATGTTGTGTAGGGTAGTGGCAGGGAAGGGTTAATGGGCGATGCTCTGTAGGGTAGTGGCAGGGTAGGGTTAATGGGAGATGCTCTGTAGGGTAGTGGCAGGGAAGGGGTAATGGGCGATGCTCTGTAGGGTAGTGGCAGGGAAGGGTTAATGGGCGATGCTCTGTAGGGTAGTGGCAGGGAAGGGTTAATGGGCGATGCTCTATAGGAGGTAGATGCTGGGTAGTTTGTGTTTCATGTTATTGGAATGATGGGTCAGGGTTCACTGTTTGGGGGGGTTGACCTTGTAAGTAAAGTGGGGGGAGGACGAGAGAGACGGAGATAAAAGACCCTTTTATAAGAGGGGAAACCAGAGAAAACACATCTGGGCTCCTGTAACCCTCTCACTGCCACACTGCCCACAGTCTATCCCCAGCTACTGATCTGTCTCGCTCTGCCTGTCTCCGTCCCATGCTGTCTCTGTCTACAAACGACTCCACAGATTGACAGTGTGTGAGACAGACGGATAGAAAGAGACATCAGAGCTATAGATAAATTGTCACGCCGCTCCTTTAACACAATCAGAAATGACCAATTAATATGCCAATTACAGTGTAAATTTCGACATTGCGTTGTACCATTTACCGTTGTCGGTAGCTAGTGGGCAATATCGGTACTGCCATTTATAAATAATGTCCTCTGTCTCTTTGTCCCTCGGCCTGTCTCTTTGGGACGTATTTCTAAAGGACGCTTTTTCCACCAACATTACCGGTATTAATACTGCCTTTATTGGCTCCACGGCCGTAATATAATAATCGCGGTGTTGTCCCAACGCTGCTGTAGCGTCTTTAACGCCCACGCTGATATTTTATGGCCGTGCCCAATGGACGCATCCGTAGCGGTTATAAATAGGGCCCTTTGTCCCTCGCTGACATTTGTCTCTGTCTTGCCCCCCCCCAGGTCCTCTCAGCCTCTTCTTGACCAGCGCACCCCCCACTATTCCTCCTTCTCCTCCGTGAGCGAATGGCTTCATGCGATTAAAATGGGGCGGTACGAGGAAGGATTCCGGAACTCTGGATTCACCACGTTCAGCCGCGTGCGGCAAATAACCACAGAGTAAGATGGGGGACATCCCAGGACCATTTTCACTATTTATAAAGGGAGACGTTGTAGTTGAGGTTGAATAAAGACTCGTGTTAGGCTGGGTACACACCAGCAGATATTATCAGCCGGCCGACTGATTAACGGCACTTTCGGTTGGTTGGCTGAAAATATCTGCTGGTGTGGGGCGGCTGGTTCGTTTGTCCGGTAAATTCCGATCGATCTTGCGGTTTCCTATCGTTTGCACTTTCGCCCGCGGCTGAATTTGCCGGGACCGATAAATAGTCCCTTCATGTGTGCCCAGCCTTATATCGACAGTCAGATCAGTTGATTTCCCTATAGGGAGCCGTAAGTCGCCCATGTTAAATCCCATCACTGTATCAGCCCCTATAATCCTCCAGTATCCCCAGCGTTCATTTCTGTTTCATCCTCCGCAGGGACCTTCTCAGGATGGGGGTGACCCTCGCCGGCCACCAGAAGAAGATCCTGTCCAGCCTCCAGCAAATCGACCCGACAGAAAAGACGGCGTCAGGACCCACCCACTGCTACTAACGGACCACAGGACGGAGCGGATTGGTTACTGTCCAGTGATGTCATGGAAAACGTCCTCCATTCGACGGCGTGTTCTACACAATCATAGGGCCCCTGTGTACTAAAGAACAATAACTGGACACACGGGGCCCGAAAGGTTTATTAACACTGGGGCGTTGATTATGTTTCTAGGACTCTCAGAGCTGGGGTGTCCCTATGTCCTCAACATACAACTGTCAGTCACAGGAGTGGGCGGGACTCATGCAGTGATGATGTAACTGGACACTGCGAATGGCTGTCGGGGCGTGTTATGGAATGACCCCCAATCCCTGTTTAATACCTATGTACAGTTTGTGTATATACATCTGGGAGTTCTTCTCTTTTTATATTAAATTATTTGGTAATAAAAGAATAAAATGAGTTTTGTCTTGACTGTGTGGCTGGTCCCAAGGGAATCGACTGGACTAAATCACTAAGATAATGATTAACCCTGATTACACTGTCCCAGGTCCTGAAGGGGTTAAAATGATGTGGGATTAAGGTATATTACGCAGATCCTTGTAAATGCCTCGCTAAAAAATCCGTCTCCCTTTACTATCAGAGACAATACAAATTGACAGATACCATGTGAATGTCAGATCCGAATGTGAACAGATACCAATGTGGCGTTAGCATGTACGCAATGTACAGCATACCAATGTGACAGATAACCATGTTACAGATTACCAATGTGATCAGATACCAATGTGACAGAGTACCAATGTGATCAGAGGTACCACTGTTGATCAGAGGTACCAATGTGTATCAGATGATACCAATGTTCAGAATCGCCAGTTATCCAGATACCAATTGAACAATACCAATGTGACAGATACCAAATGTGATCAGATACTAATGTGACGATACCAATGTGCGATACCAATGTGATCAGTAGACCAATGTGATAGATACCACTGTGATCAGATACCAATGTGACATATACCAAGGTGATCAGATCCAATTGACAGATACCATGTGACAGATACCAATGTGGGATCAGTAACCGATTTGACCAGATACCGAAATGTGATCAGATACCAAGTTTGACAGATACCAATTTGTGACAGATACCAATGTGTGATCAACAGATACATGTACAGATACCAATGTGATCGAGATTACCAATGTGATCAGATACTACAGAGTGTGATCAGATTGGGACCAATGTGACGATTCAATGTGATCAGATACCAATGTGATCATGATACCAATGATGACAGATACCATGGGTTGGATCAGATACCAATGTGACAGATACATGTGACAGATACCAATTGACAGATACCAATTGATCAGATACCAAGGATATGTGATCAGATACCAATGTGTACCATGATACCAATGTGACAGATACCAAGCAGATTACCATGTGACAACCAGATAAGCGCAATGTGATTCAGGATACCAATGTGCCAGATACCAATGTGATCAGATACCAAGTTTGATCAGATAACCAATGTGACAGATACCAAGTTTAGCAGAACAATGTGACAGATACCAATGTGATCAGATACCAATGGACCAATCCCAATGTGACAGATACCAATGTGACAGCAGATCCAATGTGACCAGATACCAGTTTGACAGATACCAATGTGACAGATACCAATGTGATCAGATACCAATGTGATCACGATACCAATGTGATCAGAGTACCATAGTGTAATACAGATATCAAATGTGACAGATACCAATGTGATCGAAGATACCATGTGATCAGATTATACCAATGTGATCAATATCCATGGAAGATACCATGTGACAGATACCAATGTTGCTCAGATACCAATGTGACAGTCCTTGCTACCGATGTGATCAGATTACCCATGTGACAGATCCAATGTGACAGATACCAATGTGGACAGATCAGACAATACCAATGTTGATCAGATACCAATTGATCAATACCAATGTGATCAGATACCAATACCAATGTTATCAGATACCAATGTGACATACCATGTGAAGATACAATGTGCAGGATACCAGTGACAGAATCCAATGTGATCGATACAATGTGACGATACCAATGTGATCAGATACCAATACCAATGTACGAGTACCCAATGTGATACGGTCAGAATATACCACAATGTGATCAGTATAGGCCAGCCAATGTGATAGATACCAAGTGACAGGAACCAATGTGAATCCTCATACAGCGGGTATTTCCCCATATGCAATATATAGTGTATACGGTATATCCCCTATATAATGGAAATTCTACAGCATAAATAATATATACGGTATATCCCTATATAAATATAGTTCTACACTATTAGATTATGCTTTTATATAATTCCCGGGTAGTTCCCCTTTATGTAGACTATTCTACCTGATAATAATGTAGTATCATTCCCTTATATATAATACTTCTACACTATATAGATATATACGTCTATATCCCTTTATATAATACTTCTACACTTATATAGATATATACGTGTATTTCCCCTTATATACTTTCTAAGCTACGACTAGAGTATATAGGATATATACATAGTGAAGTACCATGTCTACACCGCGATCCTATCAGATAATGAACCAGCAGGTATCGGTACAGGGACGTTCCCTACATAAGACACCAAGTAACACTGGGATATCGAAGACAGACGGTATAAGGAGAGTTCCCCCTTTATATAATACTTTGTCTCACACTATATAGAATACGTTAGATTCCCTTTATATAGATTTCTACACTATATAATATTATACGGTAATATTTTCCCCTTATATAAATACTATTCTAACATATAGATATATACGGTATATTGTTTCCCCTTTATATAATACTATTCTACACATATAAGATATATATTATAGATTCCCCCTTTATATAATACTATTCTACACATTAGATATATAACGGTATATTCCCCTTTATATAATACATTCTACACTATATAGATATATTACGGGTTATATCCCCTTTATATAATACTATTCTCACTTATAGATATCTAGCAGTATATTCCCCTTAAAAATACTATTCTACACTATATAGATATATATGGTATATTCCCCTTTATATAATACTATTCTACACACTATATAGATATATATCGGTATATTCCCCTTTATAGAATACTTTCTACACTATATAGATATATACGGTATATTCCCCTTTATAAATATTCTACACATATATAATATATGGATATTCCCCTTATAAATCTATATCTACCATATAGATATATCTACATTCCCCTTTATATAATCTATTCTACACTATATAGATAATACGGTATTTCCCCTTTATATAATACTATTCTACACTATATAGATATATACGGTAATATTAATATAATACTATTCTTACATATATAGATATATATGGTATATTCCCCCTTTACTATATACATTCTACACTATTAGATATAACGGTATATTCCCCTATTAATACTATTCTACACTATATGATAATACGGTATATTATATAATACTATTCTATCACTATATAGAGTATATTCGTATTCCCCTTTATATAATACTATTCTACACTATATAGATATATACGGTATATATAAAATAATAAAAAAAAATAATATATTCCCCTTTATATAATACTTCTACACTATATAGATATACGTACGGTATATTCCCCTTTATATAATAATTCTACACTATATAGATATATACGTATATCCCCCTTTTATATATTCTACACTATATAGTATATACGGTATATTCCCCTTTATAAATATTCTACAACTATATAGATATATAGGATATTCCCCTTTATATAATATTCTACACTATATAGATATATACGGTATATTCCCCTTATATAATACTATTCTACACTATATAGTATACGGTATATTCCCCTTTATATAATACTATTCTACACTATATAGATATATACGGTATATTAATATAATACATTCTTCACTATATGATATATAGTATATTCCCCTTTATATAATACTATTCTACACTAATAGATATATATGTATATCCCTTATATAATACTATTCTACACTATATAGTATATACGGTATATTATATAAATACTATTCTACACTATATGTATATACGGTATATTAATATAATACTATTCTACCTATATAGTATATACGGTATATAATATAATACTATTACATATAATCGATATATACGGTAGAAAATAATTAAACTATTCTACACTATATGATATATACGGATCTATTAATATAATCTATCTACACTATATAGATATACGGTATATTCCCCTTTATATAATACTATTCTACACTATATAGATATATACGGTATATTAATATAATACTATTCTACACTATATAGATATATACGGTATATTAATATAATACTATTCTACACTATATAGATATATACGGTATATTCCCCTTTATATAATACTATTCTACACTATATAGATATACGGTATATTAATATAATACTATTCTACACTATATAGATATATATGGTATATTCCCCTTTATATAATGCTATTCTACACTATATAGATATATACGGTATATTCCCCTTTATATAATGCTATTCTACACTATATAAATATATATGGTATATTCCCCTTTATATAATACTATTCTACACTATATAGATATATACGGTATATTAATATAATACTATTCTACACTATATGAGATATTACGGATATTCCCCTTTAAATAATACTATCTACACTATTAGATATATACGGTGTATTCCCCTTTATATAATACTACTATTCTACACTAATAGATATATACGGTATATTCCCCTTTATATAATACTATTCTACAACTATGAAGATATACGTGTATATCCCCTTTATATAATACTATTCTACACTATATAGATATATACGGTATATTCCCCTTTTATATAATACTTTCTACACTTATAGATATATAACGGTATATTCCCCTTTATATAATCTATTCTAAACTATTAGATATATATGTATATTCCCTTTAATAATACTATCTACACTATATTATAGTAGTATATTCCCCTTTATATAATACTATTCTACACTATATAGATATATACGGTATATTCCCCTTTATATAATACTATTCTACACTATATAGATATAACGGTATATTCCCTTTATATAATACTATTCTACACTATATAGATAGATCACGTATATTCCCCTTTATATAATACTATTCTACACTATATAGATATATACGGTATATTCCCCTATTATATATCTATTCTACACTATATAGATATATACGGTATATTCCCCTTTATATAATACTATTCTACACTATATAGATATATACGGTATATTAATATAATACTATTCTACACTATATATCGATATACGGTATATTAATATAATACTATTCTACACTGTTTAGATATATACGGTATATTAATATAATACTATTCTACACTATATCGATATATACGGTATATCAATATAATACTATTCTACACTATATGATATATAACGGTATATTAATATAAATACTATTCTACACATATAGATATATCGGTATATTCCCTTTAATAATAATACTATTCTACACTATAATAGATATATCGGTATATTAATATAATACTATTCTACACTATATGAGATATACGGTAATTACATATAATACTCGTCTACACTATATAGATATAAGGTATATCCCCTTTAATAATATATTCAAATACACTATAAGATATATACGGTATATTCATAATAATACATTCTACACTATATAGATTATATGGTATATTCCCCTTTATATAATGCTATTCTACACACTATAATGATATATATGGTATATTCCCCTTTATATAATGCTTTATCTACACTATTAATATTAGTGTATACATCCTTTATTAATACTATTCTCACTATATAGTATTATACGGTATATTAATAAATCCTATTCTACCCTTATAGATATATACGGTATATTCCCCTTTATATAATACTATTCTACACTATATAGATATTTACGTGTATTCCCCTTATATAAAACTATTACACATCATATATAGATATATACGGTATATTCCCTTTATATATACTATTCTACACTATATAGATATATACGGTATATTCCCCTTTATATAATACTATTCTACACTATATAGATATATACGGTATATTCCCCTTATATAATACTATTCTACACTATATAGATATATACGGTATATTCCCCTTATATAATAATATTCTACACTATATAGATATATACGGTATATTCCCCTTTATATAATACTATTCTACACTATATAGATATATACGGTATATTCCCCTTATATAATACTATTCTACATATATATACGTATATTCCCCCTTATAATACTATTCTACACTATATAGATATATAACGGTATATTCCCCTTTATATATACATTCTACAACTATAAGATATATACTGTATATTCCCCTTTATATAATACTATTCTACACTATATAGATATATACGGTATTTCCCCTTTATATATACATTCTACACTATATAGATATATACGGTATATTCCCCTTTTTATAATACTATTCTACACTATATAGATATATACGGTATATTAATATAATACTATTCTACACTATATTATAGGTATATTCCCCTTTATATATAATTCTACACTATATAGATATATACGGTATATTAATATAATACTATTCTACACTAGATATATATGGTATATTCCCCTTTATATACATACATGTACACACTATATAGATACTTACGTTATATTATATGGATACATTCTAGGCACTAGATAGATTAGACGGTAGACAAATTGGATAAAATGATACTGCGTTGCGACATTGAGTAATGGGAAGAAATGGGAAAGGTCGCCGTACTCTAAAGATGTTAATGAAAAACCCTTCAAGGTTCAGAAGCCACAATGATCTATGGGAAATGGGCCTTTTCCTGTGGATCTTCCAGACCAGAGAGCTGTACATTCCCTACTGGCTGTGGCTGGGATTATACAGGAGACCCCAGACCTCCACTTGTAGCTGGGACCTTCCTCTGTAGATTCCAGAGGGTCAGTGAGGTGTAGACTATATCTACAACCTACAAGATCTGCTCAACATCTGTCAACGAGTCGATGAAATGGTCCATGTTGGGTGGGACCGGTGGGGTCACATGGTATCGTTCACACTAAACAGACTCTGAAATATTCCACCTTTTCCCGAGAGCGATGGACAGTAACAGTTCAATGTAGAGGGGGGGAGAAGGCTAACGTCCCATCAACGGCGTGGTGCTGGTACTATTGCCGGTACTATTGCCGGTAAAAATTGGGAAGATTAAACGGTAACTGTGGCCTTTATTAAACAGAGCACATTAATACATTCAAAATGACGGATCATGCTTCTAGCTGCAGTGAATCCAAAGTTCCAGCAGTGTAAAGTGTGTTTCCTGCTCTCTGCCCCCCAGAGGTCTTGATCCAGTGTCTGGCCCACAGGGTTACAGGGGAATCCCCCAGTGGGCACAAAGCCCATTTACCCAAGAAAACTGCTCACATTTAAAGGATAAGCACTCCTAAATGGCTAAAACATTTTTCTTCTATCCCCCCAGAGCTCACCCTTATGGCTTCAACTGGTTTCCTCCCACTGCGCCAAGCGCACACTGATGTCACACACACGCTTGGTGCAGTCGGAAATTATTTGGAGGCCAAGGAGGGAGCGGCAGATCTCGCCAGGGCGGAGCTACAGACGCCATTTATCCAGGAGGAGGAAACCAGTAAGTTCGAAGCCATAAAGGTAAGTTCTGGGGGGATAGAAGAAAAAAATCCTTTAAATACAGAGCCAAAGGGACAGTAAGGCTGGGTACGCAGAGGGACTATTTGTCCGCTCGTAGCGAGCGTTCTGCCGGGACAAATGTCCGTCGGTCACGGCAAATTGGGCCGCGGCTGAACTTGTAAACAATTGACCATGCGGTCCCATAGGGAATCACACGATCGATTGGGTTTTCCGACACTTCCGATCCGGACAAACGGACGATTTAGGTTGGTCGTCCGAAAATATCTTCCCAGCCTAAGGAATGCATTTTAATAAACAATAGGAGCCAATAGGAGCTAGATAGATATGTAAATGAGTGATAAGAGAGATATGAAATGTTAGATGTGCCCCTGGTCGCTCTGGCCCCAACAGTTTTATCCAACACTGCACTGAGCATGCCCAGTTGTACCCTACTGCTGTAACACTGCATCATCTACTGCATCATCAACTGCATCATCAACTGCATCATCTACTGCATCATCTACTGCATTATCAACTGCATCATCTACTGCATTATCAACTGCATCATCTACTGCATCATCTACTGCATCATCTACTGCATCATCAACTGCATCATCTACTGCATCATCAACTGCATCATCTACTGCATCATCTACTGCATTATCAACTGCATCATCTACTGCATTATCAACTGCATCATCTACTGCATCATCTACTGCATCATCTACTGCATCATC
>JAACNH010001290.1:0-85589 GCA_019447015.1 Hymenochirus boettgeri
CTCCCTGGTGAGTTTTACACTATTATCATATCCTATTAATAAAATGAGACAATTGCCCTGGTGAGTTTTACACTATTTATTATATCCTATTAATAAAATAGAGAAAATTCCCCTGGGTGAGTTTTACAACTATTATCATATCCTTTATAAAATAGAGAAAATTCCCTGGGTGAGTTTTTACACTATTTATCATATCCTATTAAAAAATAGAGAAAAATTCCCTGGGTGAGTTTTACACTATTTATACATATCCTATTAATAAAATAGAGAAAATTCACCTGGGTGAGTTTTACACTATTTATCATATCCTATTAATAAATAGAGAAAATTCCCTGGGTGAGTTTACACTATTTATCATATCCTATTATAAAATAGAGAAAATTCACCGGGTGAGTTTTACACATATTATATCCTATTAATAAAATAGAGAAAATTCCCTGGTGAGTTTTACACTATTTATCATATCCTATTAATAAAATAGAGAAATTCCCCTGGTGAGTTTTACACTATTTATCATATCCTATTAATAAAATAGAGATAATTCCCCTGGGTGAGTTTTACACTATTTATCATATCCTATTAATAAAATAGAGAAATTCACCTGGGTGAGTTTTACACTATTATCATATCCTATTAATAAAATAGAGAAAATTCACCTGGGTGAGTTTACACTATTTATCATATCCTATTAATAAAATAGAGAAAATTCCCCTGGGTGAGTTTTTACACTATTTATCATATCCTATTAATAAAATAGAGAGAGAAAATTCCCCTGGGTGAGTTTTACACTATTTATCATATCCTATTAATAAAATAGAGAAAATTCCCCGGGTGAGTTTTACATATTTATCATATCCTATTAATAAAATAGAGACAATTCCAGTGTGGTTTACACTATTTATCATATCCTATTAATAAAATAGAGAAAATCCACCTGGGTGAGTTTTACACTATTTACTATCCTATTAAAAATAGAGAAATTCCCTGGGTGAGTTTTACACTATTTATCATATCCTATTAATAAAATAGAGAAAATTCCCCTGGGTGAGTTTACACTATTTATCATATCCTATATTAAAATAAAGAGAAAATTCCCCTGGGTGAGTTTTACACTATTTATCATATCCTATTAATAAAATAGAGAAAATTCACCGGTGGATTTTACATTATTTTCATATCCTATTAATAAAATAGAGAGAGAAATCCCTGGGTGGTTTTACACTATTTATCATATCCTATTAATAAAATAGAGAAAATTCACCTGGGGGATTTTACACTATTTATCAATCCTATTAATAAAATAGAGAAAATTCCCTGGGTGAGTTTTACACTATTTTCATATCCTATTAATAAAATAGAGAAAATTCACCTGTGAGTTTACACTATTTATCATATCCTATTAATAAAATAGAGAAAATTCACTGGGTGAGTTTTACACTATTTATCATATCCTATTAATAAAATAGAGACAATTCCCTAGGTGGTGTGTTACACTATATCATATCCTATTAATAAAATAGAGAAAATTCCCCTGGGTGAGTTTTACACTATTTATCCTATCCTATTTAATAAATAGAGAAAATTCCCCTGGGTGAGTTTTACACTATTATAATCTATATATTAAAATAGAGAAAATTCCCCTGGGTGAGTTTTACACTATTTATCATCCATTAATAAAATAGAGAGAAATTCCCCTGGTGAGTTTTACACTATTATCATATCCTATTAATAAAATAGAGAAAAATTCACCTGGGTGGATTTTACAACTATTTATCATATCCTATTAATAAAATAGAGAGAGAAAATTCCCCTGGGTGAGTTTTACACTATTTATCATATCCTATTAATAAAATAGAGAAAATTCACCTGGGTGAGTTTACACTATTTATAATATCCTATTAATAAATAGAGAAATTCACCTGGTGAGTTTTACACTATTATATCCTATTAATAAAATAGAGAAAATTCCCCTGGGTGAGTTTACACTATTATATCCTATTAATAAAATAGAGAAAATTCCCCTGGGTGAGTTTTACACATTTATCATATCCTATTAAAAAATAGAGAAAATTCCCCGGTGAGTTTACACTATTATCATATCCTATTAATAAAATAGAGAAATTCACCTGGGTGAGTTTTACACTATTTATCATATCCTATTAATAAAATAGAGAAAATTCACCTGGGTGAGTTTTACACTATTTATCAATATCCTATTAATAAAATAGAGAAAATTCCCCTGGGTGAGTTTACACTATTATCATATCCTATTAATAAAATAGAGAAATTCCCTGGGTGAGTTTTACACTATTTATCATATCCTATTAATAAAATAGAGAAAATTCACCTGGGTGAGTTTTACACTATTATATCCTATTAATAAAATAGAGAAAATTCCCTGGGTGAGTTTTACACTATTTATATCCTATAATAAAATAGAGAAAATTCCCCTGGGTGAGGTTACACTATTTATCATATCCTATTAATAAAATAGAGAAAATTCCCCTGGGTGAGTTTTACACTATTTATCATATCCTTAATAAAATAGAGAAAATCACAGGGTGAGTTTTTACACTATTTATCATATCCTATTAATAAAAAAGGAAATTCGCCATTTGAGTTTTACACTATTTATATCTTTGGCTGAAAAAAAACACCACATGTGTTAGGCTATTTTTAAATAACAAAGATAGGTGTTCTGTGTGTATTAACCAATTTAATACTACTTTGAAAACCCACCAGGGAGGTATTACCTATTTACCATCATATGTGCTGACCTTTTTCAGCATTATTAGTGCTACTCTTTACTATATAATTTTCGCTTTTGATGACAATTCGCCTTTTTAATTACTTTGATGAAAGGAAAAGTTGAAAGTTAAAAAATTGTGGTAAAGGTTGGTGAGGAAAAAAAGCAAAATAATGTCCCTTTATAAATATGTCCCTCAGACCCCCATTTAACTTTATTGGTAATAAGAAAATCGGAACATTAAAAAAAAAAGAAAAAACTTTAAAAAGTAAAATCTCAGATCGTATTACAGTAAATGCTGGAAAATAGTCTAACAACCCCTGAGTACATTGACAGGCTAAATAAATGGCCACTTATGAGTTTCAGACTTGGCGAATTGGAATGGCTAAACTTAACGCAAAAATACACTTTTAGCCATTTTATAAAATATGTTGAGGGTTACCGCAAAATGTAGCGGTAATGACCTTTGCCACGGTTATCACTGCTTATAAATAGCGAAAAGGCAAATTAGCCGAAATCGCTGTGTTAAAGAAGGCGAAAAGTTTAACGAACCTTTATAATATGCCCCTAGAAGCCTGAATGACTAAAGGCCCCCCAGATCACTACCCACTGTGCAAGAGCCATAAGAGTGACCGGCAGAGAAAGGCTCTACAGTGCCTGAGATAGTGTCCTCCTGATAATGTGGTTAATGTGTGTGTGTATATTAAATTATTTTCCCATCTTCCCTCTGATTTCATTGTTTCCCTAAGTTACTCTATGACCCGGACAATGTCGGATTTGTCATATAAAGCATTCAATACATCACCGACTTCTGGAACCGGTGGACACTACAGCCTTGGTGTCTGTTCATAGTCGGTCTGGTTTGCAGGTAAACAACATCTCTATGTATTTCCATGGGACAGAATTAGGTTATGGTTCACCAACTGATCCAACATTCTAATCTGCAATATCTATGCTATAAACCAGGAAATTTGTTTAGGAGGAATTTCTAATTTAATGGACAAAGTGCTTTAACATGAATTATTCCAGGTCAACCATAACATGGCTAGCACCGAATAAAACCGATGGCACAGCTTAGCACTGTTTTATACCAATATAAAGTATTAAAAAATCTAAGAAAGGAACAACGTGAGCCACTGCAAATGTTTAATTTGATTAATTATGAAAGTCACCCAAGCTCTCCTCAAAATATGGTCATCTGAATTGCGATAAGGACAAAGCTTGCTAGTCTACTATCTAGACTTCTAGCTACTGCTAGTGTCTGGGTTGCCTCTAGTGTGGCCTCCAGTCTAGGGCAGGTCCACCCACGGATATTCTGTCCAGAACATGGATGATTTCTACGTCCCCTTCCAAGTTATTCCTGCTGGTACTAGGACTAAAAAGCCAGCAGAACCTGGAGTTAGACCGAGGATCAGGGCTCTATTTATAAAATGTGTTACACAGATATGTGAAGTCATGATAAATGATCCCTGTGCAGCAAGACCCAGCTACACAGCCAGTCCTTATCAGGGGTTCACATAGGGGGGTATATTGGAGGGGGGTGGGGTGCTATTAATACATTGATTTTTTTAATGCATTTTAACACAGGAACCAGAATTATCCCCCAAAGGCACCATGTTTTTCATGGAAGAGATCTCTCTGCCAATTTCTGCAATGCATTAATTAGGTTACCATGACAGGGTAATACGTGAGGCCAGATTAATGTGTTCATTGTTACATTTACAGGTTGGTCAGCGTGAACACAATGTATCTAGGCCGCCATTTTCCTGTCCCTGGACTTCATGATATTTTGTTTACGGCTTCTTCACATGTTCACAGTCAGTAAAGTGTTGGGTCCCAAGATCATAATGCTCCGTAACATGGTGCGAATTTACCATGATTTCATGTTGTCGTTTACCTTACAATACAGTAATTCTCACTAAAAGATGTTCCTATTAATCTGTTATTTCCATGTTTCTACAGATAAAGGATATTTTTTTTTCCTGTTCCTATTGGCTATTTGGATTGTATGTTACGGAGTGGCTAAACAGGCAATATTGACAACCAATGAAACCAGGTTAGACGGATCTTCAGGACGTGATTTACGGACCCTTTCTGACACTGTTGGGGAGATCCCTACTGAGGTGGATAGTAAGTGATGGCCTCCTGAATTTACTTGGAGTGGAGTATGGGGCTTTATTAGCAATGTAGGAGATTATGTTGACTTGTGGGATAAATAATATACAAGGTTAAACAATATCAAACTGTAATGGGGCATATGGATTGATTATTACCTCTTATGTTCTTATAAGTAAACTACACCACTAAAACGGATGAAAGTCTAAAAATTAATTAAGTTGAGGTGTTTCTCTTGTAATGACGACTTTATGTGCTATATATTTTTTCCCCAAACCATTCCAATCTTGATTCTCTCTTTCTTCTGTTTTCCATAGTCCTTTCCAACTGGTAAGTAACCTATAGGTCAATTCTATAGGTCACAGGAAGTGTTACCAGAGGCAGAGAATCTTGGGAAAAGAGGAGGAGCAGTAGCCACAAACACATACATTTTAAGAGTCTCTCTAGCCTTAAAAAACTTTTTAGATCTTAAAGGATTACCCAAAACCTGGTTGTGTTTTACTATATCCTGCATCCGAAGCTCCCATGGTGAGTTATTAGTACTTACAGAGCAAAAATCCCTCGGCAAAAGTCCCTCCTCCTTTACTGTCTCCTCCTTTACTGTCCCTCCTCCTTTACTGTCCCTCCTCCTCTGTTGCAAGCTGGTACAAGTGCACTCAGGAGCAGAGTGCGCTCGCAACCACTCGAACAGTAATGCCTGTGAGCCATTGGCATCACCGTCGTGGCCATGAATGAAAGGCATTACCCAGAAGAAGAGACAAGACCAGTGAGGGATCTTGTTCGGTAATCTCTAATGACTCGTATGCATGTCGGGTGCAGGAAAGAATAAAACGCAACCTAGGTTGGGGGGTAATCCTTTGGGATCTAAAGGTTTTTTTTGAGGCTGGAGTTACCCTTTAAGGAACTGATACATTTCTAAGGAAAAAAAGCAGTTTTACATAGGGGGAATCACCTAAACTTAGTGATTAGATTCCTTTCATTAAAATCAGGTAAATATAGCTTCTGTTGACTAAAAAGCATAATGCATTTTTTGTTGCGTATACTAAAGCGTTTCACTGTCTGCTCCATTCATTAATAATGTAAATGCTGTGTTCAAACATAAAATGACGATCGCATGGGTGGGACAAGACTGCATTGCAACAGACAACTTATCTCTGGATACATTCAATTAGAGCATTTTAACATTAATTACATTGGTTTAAAATTGTTCCTTAAATGTTTTTATTCATAGATTATTCTTTGCATTTGAACACAACAGGTTTAAACTTTGACTTAACAAAATGCAGCCAAAATGGCACAGATCCCACCATGCCAAAATGTGTGTTCAATGATGGATCCAAAGCTCTCTTCCCCGAATGGCTAACCATAATGTTGCTGTGTTTTACTTGCTGTTTGCCAGCATCCTCCTGCTCAATCTTTTATTGCCATGTTCAGGTAGGGCATCTGCATCAAAATGAGGTCAGTAGACATGTAAGCTGGCCAGAAATGTTCATTAAAGGGCATGTCCACCCCAAAACTAAAATTTAACCCCACACTGGCCCCACTGTGTAGTGTTCAAAATCGTTACCTTATATCTCTGCTCCAAATGGTTCTCGCGCAGTGCCTGTGCACAAGTTCAAGAAAGAGAAGAGTAGGAGCTGTCAGTAAGTCATCCGGTCTCTGCTTCCTCTCTAGCATGTGCAGGTTTTCACACCCAGGTCTCCCAGTTATCCAGAGTAAGTACTTACCTGGGAGAACACTCATATGAAAGAGGATTATCTCATATTCATAAAGATAATTGAAGTTGATGAATGTTAGATAAAAGCAAGCTAATCACCATTAATGAAACAGGATTACAAATCTTTTATTATACTACCTATTAATAAATGCTTCCAAAATACTGACTTCCTGTAAGGACCCCTAATAGAGACCGTTATGGTCTTGCCCTTGACCCAGCGCCTGGGTTGATTTGGGTGATTAGGGTTAAATAAAAGTCGACAATCACATCTCTGGCTGGAGCCTGTGAGAAATTATATTGAGGGGAATACTGTATCGTTGAGTGACATCACTTGACCACTGTCCCGCCACTCTGGCCCCGGGGGAGAAGCATGCTCAATTAAGACTTAATGCTGGGGAAAACAGGAAGTACCTGGGGAAAAATTGACAGTTGAGAAGGGAGCCTATTAATGCAGGCAGAGGCAGGTCACATGGACAAAGCTGTCACATGGCGGAAAACAGGAAGTATTTAAGCAGGAAGTAATATTGCTGAACCTTTCCAGCAATAACTTTAACAAATTTTATCTAGAGATTTAGTTGTTTTATTTTGAAGGTGTGTGGAAGGCTTTTTATAAATCTTACTAGTTTGGAAGAATTCGAGACCACAATACCCTTTAAGATGTATTTTGCAGTATTCCTACCTCCCAATATTGTTTCTGTGAGGAGCCCCAGCCAAAAAATACTGATTCTGCCAGTCTTCCTCCTGGCTTCAGCACTATCTTTACTTTATTGTCTTTAATAAAGGATTAGTCCAGTACTAAACTGGCAAATGAAAACTTTGTGCTGTAGTTCTCAACAAAACGATATGTTGAAGTGGGAATAATCTTTTCACCTACCTGCCCTAAGTAATTACCATTTTTAATAAAGATATAGTTCCTTTAAAGTTACTAACAATGACATTTACAAAACATATTATATGTTACAAATACCTACCCGATGGTGATTTTGTTCAACACACATAATAGAATATAGATATTCCCTGCCCCGTTCCTTTAAGAAACGATTTGTACGGCCCACATAATGTTTACCACAGATAAGGCATGAGAACAAATAAATTACGCATTCTGTGTTGCAATTAATATATGTAGATTTAAATTCTTTATGGGTTAGATTTGAGTAAAAGAAGTCTTCTTCTCTGAACCCTCAACCAATTTTTGAATACAAAATTCTACTGCATTGCATATTCCAAATGGGCCTTACCAGTGCCTTGTAAAGAGGGAGAATATATTTTCTCTCTTGAATCTATTCCCCTTTATACAAGACAATATCTTGTTAGCTCTAGCCATTGCTACCTGGCACTGCTTGCTATAGTCTTATCTACTAGAACCCCAAATATATTTCCAGCAGAGATTCACTTACCCAACACAGACCCACTTATAGCGCCACAACAATTTTAATGCCTCACTTTAATTCACACGGAATCTGCCACTATTATGTCCATTTGGACAATGTGTCTACATTTACCCATAACGTTGCACATCATTTTGCCCTGAATCTTTTATTACATCAGCAATAAAAGATACCTTTATTTAGCGTGTTGTACCTAAGTAACTTGTAAGGGGAGAACACATAATCTTCTGTATGTAATCTAGTTCAGCTCAGGAATCTTCATAATGAGAATAGTTGTAGAAGTTGACTAGTGATGCAAAAGCTTATTTACAATTAACCCTCCCAATGGAGTCAGAGCATATTTGCAGTCTGAGATTATAATGTGCTGTTCACTATAGTTCCTAAATTAAGTGTAAGGAATGTTTGGGGTTTCTGAATGGAGCAGCCCAATGTTCATCTGATGACAATTCTAGAGATGGACCTTTATCCACCTTTATATATTGATTAACGTCCATCTCTACAATTGGGCCTGCGATGTGTGCTACAGTAGGCTGATCACTCTGTATTAATGTCTTCTAGTTACACATTTGAAAAAGTGGAGCGTCAGACAGATCAGATCGGAGGTTTATCGATTTGGGCTAATAAAGGAATATAATGAGCGTCCTGCAGCTCCACCGCCATTTATTCTCCTCGGCCATTTCATTTCCTGTTTAAGAACTGTTTTTGCAAACGTTCCGCCAGAGGTCACAAGAATCTAAGTAAGTGCCAGGGTTGTGGGTTACATCAGTAGAAATGTCTTTGTAGGTTCCCTTCCCTTTCATTAAATAGAAGACTGGATAGGGTTGTCATACCTGTAATAGTGCACTGTACCTATCCTACCCAATCACAGAAAAGATACAAGGAAAGAGCGGGAACCAAAACCCTACATTGATCAGAGTTGGGTGGAGTTCTCACTGCCAATTTCACTGGTTAGAAGTCAGAAAAAGGAAGCCAGACTAGTCAATTGGCACTGAGCTTCTTTCCATTAAAGAGATAAGCAATGGCAACTTAACACCCAAGAAGGACTGTAATGTAGACAAATGGACTAGGGAGTGATGATAGATAAAGTGATACCAATAGGGTTCCCTTAGAGGATTCTAGGAGTTCTCAAGAGACAATGAAAGGAACTGTACAGATCCATCCATTCTAAAACAGATATATTATACGTATATGTATTAATCGATTATTATTCATATGAATTATGTATTGTGAGAGTTAATGACTGAGAAATAAGGATAAATGTTGAGAAACACTTCTCTAAGGAAAAGAGGTTGGAAATAGAAGCAGAAAAGGGCAACTAAACAATAAAAATAAATTGAGGGCTTAAATATTTAGGCAGATTAGACAAGTTAGGGCTGTTTACATTGGAAAAGTGACGTTTGCGTGGGGACATGATAACCTTATACAAATATATTAATGGGCCATACAATGAACTCTCTGGTGCATTGTTCACTAATAGGTCATATCAGAGGACTCGTGGACATCCTTTAAGGTTGGAAGAAAAGAAGTTTCATCTTCAGATTAGGAAGGGTTTCTTTACAGTGAGAACGGTGAAATTGTGGGACTGTCTTCCAGCAGAGGTGGTAATGGCAAGTTCATTAAATAGCTTTAAAAAAGGCCTGGATACGTTTCTAAAACTAAAAAATATTGAGAATTACTGGTATTAATACATATACTGTAGTTCTGGTTGGTACAGGGATACTTTATAATATTGAGAATTACTGGTATTAATACTATACTGTAGTTCTGTTGGGTACAGGGATACTATATAATATGAGAATTACTGGTATTAATTTTATAGTGTAAGTTCTGGTTAGTACAGGGATACTATATAATATTGAGAATTACTGGTATTAAACATATACTGTAGTTCTGGTTGGTACAGGGATACTATATAATATTGAGAATTACTGGTATTATATTATAGTGTAGTTCTGGTTAGTACAGGGATACTATATATAATTGAGAATTACTGGTATTAATACATATACGTAGTTCTGGTTGGTAAGGGATACTATATAATATTGAGAATTACTGGTATAATACATATACTGTAGTTCTGGTTGGTACAGGGATACTATATAATATTGAGAATTACTGGTATTAATACATATACTGTAGTTCTGGTTGGTACAAGGATACTATATAATATTGAGAATTACTGGTACTAATAAATATACTGTAGTTCTGGTTGGTACAGGGATACTATATATATTGAGAATTACTGGTATTAATACATATACTGTAGTTCTGGTTGGTATGGGGATACATATAATATTGAGAATTACTGGTATTAATGCATATACTGTAGTTCTGGTTGGTACAGGGATACTATATAATATTGAGAATTACTGGTACTAATAAATATACTGTAGTTCTGGTTGGTACAGGGATACTATATAATATTGAGATTATGGAATTAATACATATACTGTAGTTCTGGTTGGTATAGGGATACTCTATAATATTGAGAATTACTGGTATTTATACATTACTGTAGTTCTGGTTGGTACAGGGATACTATATAATATTGAGAATTACTGGTATAATACATATTACTGTAGTTCTGGTTGGTACAGGATACTATATAATATTGAGAATTACCGGTATAATACATATACTGTAGTTCTGGTTGGTATGGGGATACTATATAATATTGAGAATTACTGGTATTAATGCATATACTGCAGTTCTGGTTGGTAAGGGATATTATAATATTGAGAATTACTGGTATTAATACATATACTGTAGTTCTGGTTGGTACAGGGATACTATATAATATTGAGAATCACTGGTAATAATACATATATTGTAGTTCTCGTTGGTACAGGGATACTATATAATATTGAGAATCACTGGTAATAATACATATATTGTAGTTCTCGTTGGTACAGGGATACTATATAATATTGAGAATTACTGGTATTAATACATATACAGTAGTTGTGGTTGGCATGGGGATAGTATATAATATAGAGAATTACTGGTATTCTACATATACTGCAGTTCTGGTTGGTACAGGGATACTATATATATTGAGAGTTACTGGTATTAATAACATATTCTGTAGTTCTTGTTGGTACAGGGATACTATATATATTGAGAATTATTGGTATTCATACATATAGTGTAGTTCTAGTTGGTACAGGGTACTATATAATATTGAGAATATGGTATTCATAACATATACTGTAGTTCTGGTTGGTAGAGGGAAACTATTAATAGGATTTTTTTAAATGGTATAATATACTGTAGTTTGGTTGGTACAGGGATACTATATAATATTGAGAATTATTGGTATTCATACATATACTGTAGTTCTGGTTGGTAGAGGGAAACTATATAATAAGGATTACTGGTATTCATACATATACTGTAGTTCTGGTTGGTAGAGGGAAACTATATAATAAGGATTACTGGTATTAATACCAGTAATACCAGGGGATATATATATAATGTACTTTCAGGTACATTAAACAAGGTATATCTATCAGGGATTTAATGACAATTGTTTTGAAATCCAAAATAATCCTGTAACCAGGGTCACCAGGTTTTCCAGGGAGAACTCCAGTAGGCATCGAAACCCACAGGCCTCCATTTAACTTATGACTGGAAAGTAAGAATAAATGTTTAAACTTTGCATTTATGAGTTATTTAGAGCAAGGGGACAGGGAAAAATTACCTAAAATGGACCTAACAAAAGAAAGTTTCCTGTGAGTGAAATGAAACTAGAGTGAAAGTGTCCATTTCTTAAGGACCTTGATCTCAAGGACATAGAAAAAGGCATTTAATCATTGATGGTTGTATCGTGTGTGTGAAAGTTTAAATAAATAAGGATTGTTTGTGCTGTGTTAAGGATTGTGTGTGCAGTAAGCAGACTATCTTTCTTCTTCCAGTTAAAGGGTGCGCTGGACTTCTTATTCTAGCATTGCACCTGTAATCACAAACAGATTGTGAAGGGTTAATAAGTGGGGGGTTTTTCCCTCTCTTTCCTGGCTCTTGCACTAATTGGTGGTGGGGCGGTGGGCCTATTAGTTAAATAAGATTCACACTGGTTGGACCTGGGTGTTGGACCTAAACAAAAGGAATTTCTTGTGAGTGAAACAAACTAGAGTGGAACGTATAAGTCCCTTGCTCTATAGGACCTTGATCTCAAGGACATAGAAAAAGGACATTGAAACAAGAAGGGCAATTAAACAAGGTTGTGCGTCACTGTGCTAGTGTTGTCTTTAGAAGGGACAGTTTGTCGGTACCATGCAATGTGCTATCCTGACACATGTATAGGAACGTGGAGCAGACGTTCCGGGGAACCTATGTCTGTGTCAGGTGT
The DNA here is from genome assembly GCA_019447015.1 of Hymenochirus boettgeri. NCBI lineage: Eukaryota > Metazoa > Chordata > Amphibia > Anura > Pipidae > Hymenochirus > Hymenochirus boettgeri. The sequence goes on from JAACNH010001290.1 coordinate 12,315, forward strand.
GAGTGGGTTGCCCGTTTGGAAGCTGAGGTGGATAAGTCTAAGGGACAGCTTGCAGCATTGCGGGGATTGGCAGAACTGGGGGGTCAGCAGGCACTGGTGCCATATAGAGGTGGGTGGAAGTGGGACAGGGAAGGTTAGAGGGGGGAGGTAGTTTGTTAGGGTTACTAGGGAAGTGGGGGACGGAAGGGTAGGGTGGCTTCTTCCCAGAGTTGTCCATCAACAGATTTGAGCCGCCTTAGGTAATGAAGTGGAGGAGGACACCTCGGAATTAGCGTGTATGGAGGGGGCTAGTTCCCTTGAGCACCCAGCGACCACCATCTCTGATACAAGGGAGAAGGAACGAAGGATCATGAATGCAAGGCAGGTCGTAGGGTAGGGGACTCCATTATTAGGAAGGTAGATAGGGTAATCTGCCGCCAAGACCCTACATGCCGAACTGTGTGTTGCCTGCCTGGTGCTAGGGTTCGGCATGCGGTGGATATGTAGACAGATTATTGAGTGGGGCCTGTGTGACCCGGCGGTCTTGGTCACATTGGTGCAATGACAAAGTTAGAGGAGAAGGTGAGATCCTTAAACATGATTTCCCGAGAGCTAGGCCAAGATAAAAGCAAGGACCTCCAGGGTAGTGGAGTATTTCAGAAATACTACCGCCAGCCACGTGCTAACCAGTGAGACAGCGGGAGCTTAGGAGCATTAATGCGTGGCTAGAGAGTGTGTGTAAGGAAAAAGGGTTTGGGTTTATGTGAGAACTGGGCAGATTTGCTGTTGGGCTACAGGCTCTTTAGTAGGGATGGGTTGCACCTCACTGATGGCGGTGCAGAGTGTTTTAAAGGGGAGAGAGATGGCTAGAGTGTTGGAGGAGAATTTTAAACTAGGTTTGGGGGGTGAGTGGTTATTAGCAATATCACTGGGATAGATAGCCAGGAGGAAAGCAGGTGTAGGGGGGGCTAGTATAGGGGAGGGAGGCATTTGTATTAAAGTGTACGATAAATTACAGGATCATAATCTAAAAGTAGTGTTGCAAATGCGAGAAGCCTGTCTGACAAAATGGGTGAATTGGAAATTATGGCATTGAATGAAAAGTATGATGTAATGGGTATAGCAGAAACGTGTGTTGAACATTTCTCACGACTGGGCTTGTAAAATAGAAGGTAATGCCTTTTTTAGGCAGGACAAGAGAAAAAAAGGAAAGGGGGAGGAGTATGTGTTATGTTAAAAAAGAATTTAAGCCAAATTTAAAAGAAGAGATAACTGGCGATATGGATGATAAAGTGGAGGCAAATGGGTGGAATTAAGCAACAGGATAGGGGGTAATGTCATTGTTGGTGTCTGCTATAAGCCACCAAATGCTAGCAGAGAGGAGGTGAGTCAACTTCATATGCAGTTGGCAAGGGCTGCAAGTTGTGGGGAGTGTGTGCTCATTATGGGGACTTTAATTACCCCTGACATTGATTGGTGTGGGTCTGAACGCCATCACAGCGATGAGTTCCTGAATTGCTGCAGGATAATTTTCTCTCACAGTGGTTGAGGTTCCTACTAGAAAAGGAGCTCTGTTGGATATGGTAACACTTAGGGAATAGTGAACATGAAATAGTGGCGTTTGGACTTCGAAAGGAAAAGTGCGCTGGGTTAACAAAGACTTTTAATTTAAGTTAAAAGCAGCTCTTCAGAATGTCAACTGGATAATGTATTATCAGGTAAAGGTACTGAACAGAAGTGGACTGTGTTCAAGGGGATTTTAAGCCAGTTCACATCTAAATTTATTACCCTTGGGAAATAATTGTAAAAAAAAATAAATCCACGCCCATGTGGCTGAATTCTGATGTAAAAGGAGTAACAAGGAGTGTAAGAAAGCAATCAATCTAGCTAAAATTAATAATGAAGTTAGGATAGCTGAACAAAGCATCACTAAGCCTAAAAATTTTTTTAAGTATATTAATAGTAAAAAGATGAGGACTGAGAATGTGGCACCATTAATTAATGGGGATAAGTTGTTACGAAGGATGGCGATAAAGCAAATGTCTTGAATAATTTTTCCCCTCTTATACACTATAGAAGATCCAAGTACAGATATCATAGAGTATAGTAGTAATAATGGTATAAAAGATTCAAGTGCACTTTGGTTAACCGAAGATATGGTACAGAAACAACTAAATAAGGTTAATATTAATAAATCTCCTGGACCGGATAAAATACATCCTCGGGTACGGGAGCTGAGTTCAGTTTTTATCTAGGCCATTGTATCTTATTTTTGCTGATTCCCTCAGTCCGGTGGTGTGCCTCTGGATTGGAAAAAGGTGATATTATTCCAATATTCAAAAAGGATAGTCATCACAGCCGGTAATTACAGGCCTGTAAGTTAACTTTTAGACTCTGGCATAGCAGTGATGTAGTTTACTTGGATTTTGCAAAGGCTTTTGATCAGGCCCCCATACTGTTGATATGTTGGTTGGGGAATCACATATGTACATGGATTGAAAATTGGTTAATGAATAGGATGCAGAGAGTAGTTGTAAATGGGCTTCATCATTATGCTATCTAAGGAGTGCACATGCTATTGCGTGCCACGGGGTTCTGTGTTGGGGGCCGCTTCTATTTAATCTATTAATGATTTGGAAGTGGGTATTGTTAGCAAGGTTTCTGTGTTTGCTGACGACACAAAACTTTGTCGACCATTAAAACTTCAGAGGATGTGCAATCGTTGCAAGGGGATCTAGATAGATTGTCACATTGGGCTACTAAGTGGCAGATCAGAATCAATGTTGATAAATGTAAGGTGATGCATTTTGGTTAAAAATCCTTGTGCTGCTTATACTATGAATGGCTCTGTGTTAAGTGAATCCCTGTTGGAAAGGGATCTTGGAGTTTTGGTGGATAGCAAGCAGTGCCAGGCAGCAACAGCCAGAGCCAGCATGGTATTGTCTTGTATAAAGAGAAGTATGGATTCAAGGGAGGAAAATGTAACTCTCCCTCTTTACAAAGTATTGGTAAGGCCTCATTTGGAAAATGCAGTGCAATTTTGGAATCCTGTGTACAAAAAGGACATCTTTGAAATGGAAAAGGTTCAGAGAAGGGCAACTAAATTAATAAGGGGATTGGGGGAGCTTAAATATCAAAGAGAGACTGGAAAAGTTACAATTATGTAAACTGGAGAAAAGGTGCTTGCGTGGGGATATGATTACTGTGTATAAATACATTAACGGGCCATACAATAAACTATCTGGGGCATTGTTCACCAAGAACATGTCAAAGGACACGAGGACATCCCTTAAGACTTGAAGAAAAAAGGTTTAGGCTTCAAGCTCGGAAAGGGTTTTTCACTGTGAGAAAGGTAAAGCTATGGAACTGTCTTCCAGTGGACGTTGTAATGGCAGGTTCATTGGCAGTTTCAAAAAACGTGGATGAGTTTCTGCAAACAAGAAATGTTGCAAGTTACTGGTATTGAACATAAAAGTAGAGTGATTGATCCAGGGAAATTTCCGATTGCCATTGGGTCAGGAAGGAATTTTTTCCCCCTTCATAAATTTGGTGGGGTTTTTTTGCCTTCTCTGGATCAACAGTCAGGCAGGAAATGAGGATATTGCTAGATGGGTTGAACTGGATAGACGTATGTCTTTATTCAACCTCAAATACTATACTGTACTATACTATACTAACCAGAAGGAGTCAGGAGACGTGAGATAGGAATGAGCGGGAGGAAGGAGGAAAAGAGTCAATTGTTAATGTGGCCTCTGCATGCTGTTAATACACAGGATTCCCTTCCATCTTATCACAATGATTTGTATCCAGGGCTCATAATGGATGAAGCAAGTGAATCGTCTCTGCTCTCGTGGAATCCTACATGAGGGACAATTATCGAACATGGAGGAGATGTTGAATTCCCAGAAGCAGGAAATATAGTGAAGGACACTGCTGAGAGGTATCTGCCCCTCACCTACCATATGAACCAATCAATGATCCTTCTGTTGTCTGATTGGGTTATCTTATTTGATTGGGTACGTACTGGATATAGGACTGTCATACTCATACTGGTTTAAGGGGATAGATCCTTGTTCAAGTGGAACCGTACCCAGATTACTTCATCTTCTTTACAAAGAAGTCATCACCTTCTTCCACACCTTGCCTTTCATCTAGCCTCTCTAATACAATTTATTTCTCTTTCAATTCTGTAGTAACTGTAAATGGGGGGCAGAGTAAATGTACATTTCTATTGGTTGTAAATGGTTCTGTCCATTCTCCTTGCAGTGTATCTGCCGTGTTAAACATGTTTAAAACCGAGAGAGGGAGTGAAGCTCAACAGCTTGGAGGAAGACTCTCATTGCTGGAAGAGGAGGTACATGATTCAAATCTGCTAAATAGATCTATAATGCCTCCTATTGGTCCATACATCCTTATCTATAACCCTCTTCTATTGGTCCATAGATTCCTATCTATAACCCTCTCCTATTGGTCCATAGATCCCTATCTATAACACCTCCTATTGGTCCATAGATCCCTATCTATAACGCCTCCTAATTCTCCAAAGAACTTTTGCTAAAACTATTCACTTACCTGTAGGTTTGTATTGTTGATTAATTTGTCATTTTAGCCATTGTACTTTCTTCCATTCCGTATGTAGCCCAGTATAACTTTGTCATTACCAGGTAGCCAAGTCCAGCCGACAGCTTCAGTGGATCGTGTCAGCCCTTAAAGATAATGGTTTCTCTAGCAAATCACAGACACCCGGTAAGTTTATGAGTTTTGGTCTCCAGGGAAACAGCAGTAAATGGGCTGAACCCAGTCATTTATTTATGTAAGGTGCTAAGTGTGATTTCCACCAGCATTTGCTAGAAATAAAGCTAGGTACACACCTAGCGATTTTTCCTCCTGACCGACCATTCGATACTTTCGACCGGTCGGCCAGGAGGAAGGACTGTCGGTCACTGCAAAAGCAGCCGCGTCCGACAGTTACCGCCATGTTTTCCACCATATCCTTTCGTCCGATTCGGACGAACGGTTGGTCGGACATGGCCGCATTGGGATGCGATAATTGTGGTCCGATCGACCGATACACAGAACTATCGGTCGATCGGACCGAAATATCTCAGCATGTGTACCCAGCTTTAGAGAATGAATCCTTTAACATAGAAAATCTTAGAATACTGCAGAGCTAATTCATTGGGACTTCCAACCAATCCGGTTGGAGTGGGGGTGTAAAAATGGATAGGAATCAATTGACCATAATTGCCTTTAATTACCTTTAAGACTTTGTCTACAAAAACACTAGCCAAATCAGTAAACTGCAATCAGTAGTTTTGATGGATATCCCACCCCTCCCAGCAGTCGCGGGAGACAAATTCTAGGGTGGTCTCCCGCAGTCCTACAATACCACCCCTAACTCTACACCCCTTTCTGGCTGATACGCCCCTGAAATGCCTCCGTCATGTCCATAACTCTTAACCAACCCTAGATGACCTCACGCCCCTTCCCTGCCGGGAGGCCACATTTTACATGGTGGGATGATATTACTTTTAAATAGAATTGTTCAATAGACTATGCTTGTGAAGGTTCTCATTCATCCAGGTCATGGTATATCTGTTGTATTCAATTAGATCAACTGGACTTGAAACGTCTTCAAGAACTACATTTCAAGTCCAGTTGATCTAATTGAATACAACAGATATGTTCAATAGACTATTTCCATTCACCCTCCTTTTTAATAGACTGCCTGGTCTTGATGAAGGTAATCAGAGTTTTCCAACAATTGCATCCAGGGCTGTATAATATGACCCTGGGAATGTGCATAGCTAGCAGCCTTACAGGGCTCTGTGGTGTTGTAGCTGGATTGTCTGGGGTTTACTGATTCACTACTAACTGATTGTTTTTCACCATCATGCCCAATCTAGTATATGGCTTAGGTGTGCACTAGTGGCAGAAAAACAGGTCACATGTCACATTTACTTCTCCCCATTTATTTCCTTTCCCTCTGGATTTGATCCACTCTCAGTGTCGGTTCAGAGCAGCTCTCAGGACTCCGAGAACAGTTTTCATGGATCAGATTCCTTTGTGGAGAAGAAGCCCCTGTACCATGTGAACAGCAGGATCTTGCAGTACGCTCACTAGCACTACTCGCTATCCGGTCCTGATGAGATGGTGCCCTGGGAGGTAAATTAAACCCAATCAATTTTACCTGTGCTAAATGTAAAACGTTATCCCCAGTAGTAACCTGACAGTGTGTGGGTACGTGGTGATGATTATCCTTCCTTTCAGGTGCCTTTCCCAGGCTACGATCCTCCTTTCTACATTGCAGAGAGAAAAGATCGAGGGGCTTATAATCCCAATGCAGAGTAAGAAACATACTGGTCATTACCACCCCTTGACAGAGCTGTCACATAACTACTGGGTGACATGTATGTGACCTCTCTCTAATCAATAGCCACAAAACCAGTGGTTACACAGTATAAAGGATGGGCTGCAGAAATCAGAACATTCCATAAGCCTGCTGAATTGATGGTGTTTATTTCACAATGCTGCTGATTTCAGTGTTGAGAGTTATAGCAATCTACTAGTTGGGAATTATGGAATCCATTCAAGCTATTAAAGGGCAACTGTGGTCTCTGGCTGCATTCGGTGAGAAATTATATTGTGGAGAATGTCAAAACTTCCTGCTTCCAGTCCCTTGAGTAACATCACCTCACCCTCTGCTCCTCCCCTCCTCCCAAGAGGCAGGCAGAGCATGTTCACTTACCAATTAATGCTGGGAAAGACAGGAACAGAGATGGCCAAAACTGGGAAGTTTCGTTCCGTTTTAGGATTTTCTGGAAAAACCTGAAGATTCGAAAATGGAATGTCATTTCGGGACTTCGGACCGTATTTTCGATGATTTTTGAATGTACGAGGTTATTTTCCTTAATTCCCGAAAATAGCCTCGATAAACATTCGAGTACGTACATTGGAGTGTTACTGAAAACGAACGATACTTTCGAGGGTTAGCGAACAGTTCGTAAATTTGATAGTTATCAATTGTTCCAAAAATACAGCCGCGAGTCCGAAAAACAAACTAGTTTGAACAGTTCGAATTCATCCAACTCATAAAGTTCGTCTCGAGTTCGGTTTTGTGTCCATCACTACTTGCTATTAGGTCCATGATACATGTAGTAGTATCTGTGAATGAAATATACAATGAGTGTGACGGACGCACAACCCCACAAATCCAACTTAGAGTTGTATATTATATTTACCATTAACCATCGGTAACTGTCACCCTGTGTGTTACAGGTACACACACCTACCCAGCATGCACAGCTGTACTAATAATAATGACTGTTCATTCACCATTACGTACAGGTAGGAATATAACAGAACACAATAGAATATAATATACTGGTAAAAACGTAGCAGCCCAGAGGCAGAGTTCCTTAGATCTAATGAGAGCGATCAGAGATTCAGCTAACGATTTGGATATTGTTTAATTATAACAAAAACAGTGCAAACAATTAAACTATAGAAAAATATAACAGACAAAATACAACAAAAGCAACAGTAACACAAAATGGGATGAAAAGTGAAATAATTTTTAGTTCAGTCCAGGATGAAGTGGAGGAAGTAGAAAGATGGAGTCCATGGTTGTTTCCAGAGTTATTGGTCCTTAAAATAACTCTTATTAGTCCAAAGTTAGATGATAATGGAGAGTTCCTTCTTTGGGTTTCAGAGCCAGTTTTATACCCCTGGACAGGAGCGTAACCAGATCACCACAGCCAATCAGAAAAAGGGGTGGGCTGAGCAAGAGGAGTGTGGAGCATTCCAGGTGGTGTCACTGACACACCCATAAAGTGGCTATGCCTGCAAAATCCCTTTCTGTGATGGGGTAACGCGTTATAGGGGTAACCCGTATCCAGGGTGGTTAGACGGATTTGTAGATACCAAATTTGATATAGCTACTGTTTATTAATCCATAAAACAAACAAAAGTGTCTCTCTCACGTTCCACCACCAAGTAGACGATGGGCGTTTGGATTCCCATGAAACGGCTTTTACTCGTGAGTCCACTTTTAACAGTTTATGGAAATTATGGTTGCAGAAAGAGATATGAATCCCAATATATATTTTGTTTCTAGCATGGATAGAAATTAAATACCATACTCGAGTATAAGCCGAGGTTTTTAGGTTTTAAATAAACCTAAAAACCTTGCCTCGGCTTATACTCGAGTCAAGTCCTTACCGGCATCACTCAGCACTCCGAATCCGGCTGCCGCACGCATAGTTAGCACGTGGGTTTGCCGGCTGACGTCACTACTCGGCGCCGGGCGTGAGAGGCGCCGAGTAGTGACGTCAGCTGACAATGCACAGTACTTACTAAGCGTGCGGCAGCCGGATTCGTGGTGCTGAGCGATGCCGGTAAGGATTCAGAGGTAATCCGTTGGCCCTGCTCAGGCAGCATAATCCCAGGAGTGGCCCATTGTAATGTGCAGTATCCCCGTGCATCTTGCATTTCAGCTTTGAAGGGCAGTAGATTTGGAAGCTGCTTGTACGGTGACAGAGACCCAGAGGGGTGACATTAAATTTTGAAAATATTGATTGGTATTGGGTATTGCCACTGTTTACATTACCGTACGTTGATTATATTGATAAACTAATACAATTTTCACCCCCAAGATAACTGTAAACTGTATAAAATACAATACAGTTCAGCACCAAGAACACTGAGGTGCCTCAATATAAAATTGTATTGTTAGGTGTGCCAAAGGATTCAGAGTCTGAGAGTGTTGGCTATCTAGAGCAAATCACAGAAATGTAGGACACTTTATTTGCATACAGTAGTGCTTTAGGGGCTCAGAGTCTGAGAGTAGCCATAATTTTCACCCTCGGCTTATACTCGGTGTCAATCAGGTTTTCCTATTTTTTCAGGTAAAAATAGGTACCTCGGCTTATACTCGGGTCGGCTTATACTCGAGTATATACGGTAGGCATTGCATGTGTCTTGATTCAATATGGCTAATTACCCCCTGTGGGGTCAGTCTGTTTAGCACCTGGACAATACAGATGAGTGGGACAACATGAAGTCCTTACATTCTGCTAAGTACACATTACAAAGTTGCAAACTACCTCCACTGATCGTTAGCTTCCCTCTGCTGTGATGGAGCCTCGTCCACAGGCTCCTAAATGTAAGAACATGTATGAAAAAGTTCACAGAAGAAGGATTTCATACAACCCAATATTTATTAGTGTTGTATATTAATTAGCCAGGTGCCACACTAATAAATATTGGGTTGTATGAAATCCTTCTTCTGTGAACTTTTTCGTACATGTTCTCACATTACAAAGTCACCTGTTAGTATCCACATTAACCAAATACACAAAATACCTTGAACAGACAGGGGAATTGGGGCATCATATACAATAATATAGATTATAACATACATTATTCATATGATTGTTACAATGAGTTCATTGTGCCTCTATCTTTAGAAACCAGTAAAACTTTTCCTCTTTTTCAATGCAGGATGTCTCAGCCCAAGAAATATAACACAGTAGACAATGCACTGGATCTGCATAGCTCTTGTGTAACATATACTGTACAAGATGGCCTACCGCTGTGAGTATTACATGGAGTGTCTCTCACAATGACTTACATGGAGTGTCTCTCACAATGACTTTATTTCTCTCTTGGGGTTGGTACACGTGGATGATATTCCAGCCTGATCCATTACCTAGGCCGACATTTTGGGTCTCGTTTATATATATGATAATGTCTTTCCTATCTTAATCTCCTTATTATATTTTCGCTTTCAGGAATCCTATGGGGCGAACGGGTTTAAGAGGCATTGGGAGTCTTCGTTGGTTTGGTCCGAATCATTCTATTCATCCTGTTATAACTCGGTGAGTTGGATTGAACTAGAGCCTATAGGGTGTATATAGTTAATTTAAAGGACACAGCTGGATGTTGGCATCTAGTTATCAAGGCCAAAATAAAGTGTTTGGGTGAACGTCATTATTATTATGTGTTTGTAGAAGCTCAATCATTTTTTGTTTGGTTAACAACAAATGTCAAATATTGTGGGTCACCGTGATCAAAAATGCAATACGATATCTGGTAAACCTAACCTTGTTTTTTTTATTAATTTCTGTTAAAGGAGAAGTTAAAGCTGAAACTAACAAATAACTTTTAATCAAGTGAAGAAGTTTTTTTTTTTTTTACGGTAGTGGCCCTTGGTAATAAGCATAGATATGAACAATAGTAGGGTTGATATGCTTGTGAAGGTTCTCATTCATCCAGGTCATGGTATATCTGTTGTATTCAATTAGATCAACTGGACTTGAAGTTTAGATTTTTCGCTAGTCATCCGACTGGCTTTCTCAATTCAGAATGACTTGTACAAGAATCTGTGGCAATTATGTACCCTGGAAAATCCCAATTAGCATATCACAGCCAGGTGTTAAGGGTGTGATTGGATAGTGGCTAAGAGGTGTTATAGGAACGCCCAGAGTAAGGAGTCAAAACAGCATTGTACATGGCAGACAGTTGTTGTCGAACCCCCCCACCTCTATTTAGGCTTGGTTTCTTTATTTTCACATAAATGGCCTCCTTAACACCTCTCTTGAACCAGTCACGTTCCTTTGCCAATATGTTAACATTACAATCTTCAAAGGTATGTCCTTTATCCTTAAGATGCAGGTACACGGCTGAGTCCTGACCCGAGAATTGGCTCTTCTGTGCTGGCACCATACATTTATGCAGTTGCTGTTTGCGTCTCCCCCACATACAAATCAGAGCATTCTTCACTGCACTGACTGTATATGATTTCGCTTTTCTTGTGTTTTCGGTATTGGGTCTTTCGGATGTACCAATTGCTGCCTCAGTGTGTTGTTCGGTTTAAAGTAGACAGGGATAGGTGTTTTTGAAAATTAATTTCTCGGAGACCCCTGCTACATATGGGATGACCATGTTTTCTCCTGTCTTGCTTTTCCCCTTCACTGTTGGTATTCGTGTTCTTTTCTTTCCTTCTACTTCTTTTGACAAAGGCCCAGTCTGGATATCCACAGGTTTTAAGGGCTCCTCTGAGATGTTTCATTTCTTTATCCTTCGCCTCTGTGCTAGTGGGGATGTTCTCAGCTCTGTGTTGCAGGGTTCTGATGACACCAGCTTGTGATCTAAAGGGTAGTGGGAGTTAAACATCAAATACTGATCTGTGTGTGTTGGTTTTCTGTGTGTGTTGGTTTTCTGTAAATCTCTACTTCCAGTTTACCATTCTCCCTGACTACTACCAAGCAGTCCAAGAGAGCCAGTTTGTTGTTTTGTACCTCTTCCCTTGTTAATTTGATGTTCTGGTCTACCGCATTAATGTGTTCTGTGAAAGCTTGTACTTCCTTCTGGTGGATTTTAACCCAGGTGTCATCCACATATCTGAACCAGTGGCTGGGTGCTATGCCCTTAAAGTTATTAAGCCCCTGTTTTTCTACCTCCTCCATGTAAAGGTTGGCCACAATTGGTGAAACTGGAGATCCCATAGCACATCCGTGTTTTTGCTTATAGAACTTATCCCGGTATTTGAAATAGGTGGTATTCAGGCCCAAGTCCAGTAAGGAACACACCTGTTCTGGGTTGAGATCAGTTATGCTGGTAAGAGTGCAGTCTTGGCCTAGCCGTTTTCTCACCATGTCAACAGCCTCCTTGGTGGGTATACAGGTGAAGAGAGATGTCACATCCTAGGACACCATAGTTTCTTCTGCACCGAGTACTATATCTTCAATCTTGTTGGTCAAATCCTGAGAGTTCTGGATGTGATGCTTAGAACTTCCCACCAATGGTCCTAAGATGTTGGCTAGGTATTTTGCTATTCTAATTGAATACATCAGATATAAGTAGGGTTGATAATTACACACATTCTTGTTAGATTTATTGAAAAATAATGCACATTGATCTGTACATCTGTCAAAGTGAAAAATCAGGCCAAATTTGGCCCAGTACCAGGCCATAAAGTTAGTGGGGAGTAAAAAAGGGCCATACACACAAGCAGCATGATCCATCCCGGCCGATAAATGAACATACATGAGGACCTGGTCCCGAAGAGGTTTCAGTCTAAGTGAGTTTTAATGTAAAACTACAACTTACTAGCTTAAAGGGGAACTGTGGTCTCCAAACAAGTTGAGTTTAAATGATGTATATTAAGTAGCCAGTGCCACACTAATAAATATTGGGTTTGTATGAAATCCTTCTTCTGTGAACTTTTCGTACATGCTCACATTACAAAGTCACCTGTTAGTATCCACATTAACCAAATACACAAAATACCTTGAACAGACAGGGAAATTGGGGCATCATACATAATATAGATTATACATCATTATTCATATGATTGTTACAATGAGTTCATTGTGCCTCTATCTTTAGAACCAGTAAAACTTTTCCTCTTTTTCAATGCAGGATGTCTCAGCCCAAAGAAATATAACACAGTAGACAATGCACTGGATCTGCATAGCTCTTGTGTAACATACTGTACAAATGGCCTACCGCTGGAGTATTACATGGAGTGTCTGTCTCTCAACATGACTTACATGGAGTGTCTCTCACAATGACTTTATTTCTCTCTTGGGGTTGGTACACTGGATGATATTCCAGCCTGATCAGAACCTTGGCACATTTTGGGTCTCGTTTTATATATATGATAATGTCTTCCTATCTTTAATCTCCTTATTATATTTTCGCTTTCAGAATCCTATGGGGCGAACGGGTTTAAGAGGCATTGGGAGTCTTCTTTGGTTTGGTCCGAATCATTCTATTCATCCTGTTTATAACTCGGTGATGGATTGAACTAGAGCCTATAGGGTGTATATAGTTATTTAAAGGACACAGCTGGATTTGGCATCTAGTTATCAAGGCCAAAAAAAAGTGTTTGTGGTGAACGTCATTATTATTATGTTTTGTAGAAGCTCATATCATTTTTTGTTTGTGTTAACAACAAATGTCAAATATTGTGGTGACTAATGCAGATACTGGTAAACCTAACCTGTTTTTTTATTAATTTCTGTTAAAGGGGAAGTTAAGCTGAAAACTAACAAATAACTTTTAATCAATGAAGAAGTTTTTTTTTTTTTTTACGGTGTGCCCTTGTAATGTAAGTATAGATATGAACAATAGTAGGTTGATATGCTTTGTAAGGTTCTCATTCATCCGGTCTGGTATATCTGTTGTATTCAATTAGATCAACTGGACTGAAGTTTAGATTGTTTCGCGTAAGTCATCCGACTGGCTTTCTCATTCAGAATGACTTGTACAAGATCTGTGGCAATTATGTACCCTGAAAATCCCAATTAGCATATCACAGCCAGGTGTTAAGGGTGTTGATGGATAGTGGCTAAGAGGTTTTTAAGGAACGCCCAGAGAAGGAGTCAAAACAGCAATTGTACAGGCAGACAGTTGTTGTCGAACCCCCCCACCTCTATTTATGGCTTGGTTTCTTATTTTCACATAAATGGCCTCCTTAACACCTCTCTTTGAACCAGTCACGTTCCTTTGCCATATGTTAACATTACAATCTTCAAAGGTATGTCCTTTATCCTTAAGATGCAGGTACAAAGGCTGCAGTCCTGACCCGGGAATTGGCTCTTCTGTGCTGGCCATACATTTATGTGCAGTTGCTGTTTGTCCCCCCACATACAAATCAGAGCATTCTTCACTGCACTGCACTGCGTAATGATTCGCTTTTTCTTGTGTTTTGGTATTGGGTCTTTCGAGTGTACCAGTTGCTGCCTCAGCTGTGTTGTTCGGTTTAAAGGTCGACAGGTAGATGTTTTTTGAAATCTTCATATTTCTCGGAGACCCCGCTGTACTATGGGATGACCATGTTCTTTCTCCTGTCTTGCTTTCGCCTTCACTGTTGGTATTCGTGTTCTTTTCTTTCCTTCTACCTTCTTTTGACAAGGGCCAGTCGGATATCCACAGGTTTTAAGGGCTCCTCTGAGATGTTTCTCATTTCTTTATCCTTCGCCTCTGTGCTATGGGGATGTTTCTCACTCGTGTTCAGTGGGTTCTGATGACCCAGTGCTTGTGATCTAAGGGTAGTGGAGTTAAACCTCAAATAACTGATCTGTGTGTGTTGGTTTTCTGGTGGTGTTTGGTTTTCTGTAAATCTCTACTTCTCCAGTTTACCATTCCTCCCTGACTACTACCAAGCATCCAGAGAGCCCAGTTTGTTGTTTTGTCCTCTTCCCTCTGTTAATTTGATGTTCTGGTCTACCGCATTAATTGTTCTGTGAAAGCTTGTACTTCCTTCTGTGGATTTTAACCCAGGTGTCATCCAATATCTGAACCAGTGGCTGGGTGCTATGCCCTTAAAGTTATTAGCCCTGTTTTTCTACCTTCCTCCATTTAAAGGTTGGCCACATTTGTGAAACTGGAGATCCCCATAGCACTCCGTGTTTTGCTTATAGAACTTATCCCGGTATTTGAATAGGTGGTTTCAGGCCCAAGTCAGTAGGAACACACCTGTTCTGGGTTGAGATCAGTTATGCTGGTAAGAGTGCAGTCTTGCCTAGCACGTTTTCTCACATGTCAACAGCCCCTGTGTGGGTATACAGGTGAAGAGAGATGTCACACCTCCTAGGACCCATAGTTTTCTTCTGCAACGACGAGTACTTATCTTCATCTTGTTGGTCAAATCCTGAGAGTTCTGGATGTGATGCTTAGAACTTCCCCCAATGGTCCTAAGATGTTGCTAGGTATTTTGCTATTCTAACTTGAATACATCAGATATAAGTAGGGTGATAATTACAACACATTGCTTGTTAGATTTCATTGAAAATAATGCACATTGATCTGTACATCTTGTCAAGTGAAAAATCAGGCCAATTTGGCCGCATACCCAGGCCATAGTTAGTGGGAGTAAAAAAGGGCGCACACACAAGCAATGAGTCCATCCCGGGCCGATATAATGAACATACAGAGGACCTGTGGTCCCGAAGAGGTTTCAGTCTAAGTGCAGTTTAATGTAAAAAAACTACAACTTACTAGCTTAACGGGGAACTGTGGTCTCCAAACAGTGAGTTTATAAATGAAGGCCAGTTTTCCTACCTTTAAAACGAGCCTCAACCACCTCTCTACGGCTCCACAGCCCAAGTATATAAAGAATGACTAGACCAGAAGTAATGGGTGGGAGGGCTAACATGTGACATTTCTAAGGCTTCTCTGCACAGTGCGCGGCGAGCACAGCCTCAGACTCCCTCCAGTCCTCCTCCTCTGTGTGAAGAACCTGTCAGAGTGGCCCACAGCACCTGTGAGCGGGCGGGGCCACGGCATCGGCGAGTGGGCAGGGCCACATGGGGCTGTAAGGAAGTGCAGGGGACCTGGTGATGCTGCTGCCATATCACACCAAAAAATTTAATATCTTCAAAAACTATGCAAAATAAACAATGGAAATAAATTGCAAAATTCTCATGAGAGCAATTCCTATCAATTTACCTAAAGTCATTTGTGGACCACAGTTCCCCTTTCAGTTCGGATACTAGTAAATAGGGGGGTAGAGTTTGTGGTGTAATTTGTTTTCCATTTCTACATCCCCTATTTTATGTGTCTTACATTTGTAAAGTTGTTCCTCTTGGTTTCCGGTAACACAGAGGATAACCAAGGCCATGGGCCATCAGACAAGGAAATGCCTAGAAACTCTCTGAGGTTTGGTTATAAAAGTTCAGAAATAAACCGTGGGCACTGCCAGGGTAAGGTCTGTATTCTATTATACCAATACAGAGAACAAGACAAATCATTGGTATTCTTGCTGCATCATAATCTCTATTAAACACTGTGTAAACGCCTACGATATATAATATTGAGAATTACTGGTATTAATGCATATACTGTAGTTCTGGTTGGTACAGGGATACTATATAATATTGAGAATTACTGGTACTAATAATAGCATTATTACACATAGGAAAGGTCCATATGTATGTGTGTAATTAGCACTATTTAATTAAAATCACCATAAGAAATAACACCATACAAAGTATAGTACTACTACCTACTACTGAATTACAAAACAATTTATATACAATTATTAAACTAAACTTACTTTACTGGACACCCCTAAGGGACACCCCTAAGTTTGAGGTTCTGATCTTCCACTATTAGCAAATCAAAAAATTCTCTTAGGCACTGTCCATGAAAAGACAGGAAGTGTAAGGAAGTTCCTGTATTACAACCAGGTATGTGCTGTTTGTAAAACATGGGACATGTCTTAGCCAATTAGAAAAATCTTCAGACTCTCACATTTACTCCCCCTCCCCTCTCCATAGAAAGTAATGAGACAATCCAGTTTCTGTTTGCTAGACAGGAAGTGTCTGTTTATGATTAAACGACTTTACATGTCTCTGAAACTACCCAGCATTCTTAAAGAAATGGGCAGTTTTTACCCCAATATTAATATATTAAAGGACAACTCCACCCTCATAAGAACATCTTTTAGAAAGGACGGCCTCTTTAAAATGTTGATATATCATATTTTGTCCTATGAATTCATTACTGTATGCCTGCTATGCTTCTGGATGCCTCATGGGCACTGAGCAATTTAGAAACCTGTACTGAGCAGGTACTGAGCTTGGGCATGCTTAGAAGAGGCAGACAGGGGATTAACATTCAGTCATTGGCTGTGATGTCAACTGTCAAATCCATAACTGACAGTTGTAACTGGAAGAACCAGGTAGCAGAAACAGGAAACAGGATATTGTGCAGGAATTCGGGTTAGACTTATATATTTCAGATTTCAAATTATTACCGTTTAGGGTTTTGGGGGGTGATTTACCTGTATGTAAGTTTTCATTTTAGGGCTGGACTTGCCCTTTAAACATGAGGCTGTCAGGTACCTTCAGTTATATAAGGCTCCACTTCATTTTATACCCTGTGGGGAGCTTTTAGCTCCTTTATCCCAACCTCTCCATAATTTGTCAAGCTAATCAAAATCCTGTGTTTCCTAACCCCATAGTGACTGTAAATCTGGAACTTGCTGTGGTAATTACCAATAAGTATGAAACTAGCATGTTATTCTGGATCCTGTATAGGGTCTCAGGATGTCC
The DNA here is from genome assembly GCA_019447015.1 of Hymenochirus boettgeri. Lineage (NCBI taxonomy): Eukaryota > Metazoa > Chordata > Amphibia > Anura > Pipidae > Hymenochirus > Hymenochirus boettgeri. Next base: position 29,357 of record JAACNH010001290.1, read on the forward strand.
AATGGAGCTGTTGAGATTGAATTGCCCAATGTTTACATGATCCAGTGTCCGTGTGGTTTAAATTATATTGGGAAGACCTTTCTTGAATTGTATAAGATAAATTTATAACCATACAGTGCTCCCTAGTATCTATAAACATTTTGGTTTGGTACATGGTGCCTCATTTAAGGGTAGTAAAGTGGTGATTTTGGGGCAACACAATGCGTATAATTGCTGGAGGGGTGGTGATTTTAATAATAAGCTACTCAGGTTGGAACAAAGGTATATTTTTGAATAACCCCTAGAGGTCTTAATGACAGAATAGAAGTGTGACCATTTTTATAATAATGATAATGTTATATGTATGTGTATTTCCAATTTTTATGAATGGTTCATCCCAGTTCCTTTTAAAGAGTGCTCAGTGATAACTAATTATGCCTGATGAAGTTGCTATAGCAACGAAACTCATAGCAGTTTGTTGTAGTGTCCAGTCTAGTCTTAAACATTGTTTTATCATTGTCTATATATAGTATAGTGTTGGAATTGTGGCCGTTATATTCATTTATGTTTTTGTCACTGTTACTGTGAATGATTGTTTTGCCATATTAGTCCAATATATGAAGTAAAAAGTACAGTACTGTGATACTTTTAATAAACTAATGGACACTATATATATAGGGGAAACCAGTCAAAAACTACAGAAGAGGATGAACTCCCACAGAAGTAGCATCACCAACCATAATGAGATTAATAAATGTTTGCCTGTGGGGCATCATTTTTCTCAACCAGGACACTCCATAGAAAACCTCCAAGTCCTGATCTTGAAGGGACATTTAGCAGCAAGCAAGATAGAAAAACATTTGAAGCAAAAATGATTGTTATTTGTCTCCAAAAACAATGGTTTAAACCAAGACTTGGGATTCCTAGCCCACTATAACTGTTGATATATTTGCATATAGAACAATATGTGGATGGTATACAATATGTGCTGTTAACTTTCTGTTAACCTTTGTTTCAATCAGCACTGCTCTGACCTGAGGAAGAGGGTTGATCCCTCAAAAGTTTGTCTACTAAAATGAACTGTTAGTCCATTAAAAGTATCACAGTACTCTACTTTTTACTATGTGTATTTAGTAGGTTCTGCTCTTGTGGATAGTGAGACCCTCTGATAGTGATCTTCTGATAGTGATCTTCTGCTATTGGAATTTATTGCCTTGGCACTGTGCTGAGGGTCCGGCCTTTTGGGCTGTAGCTCCATCCATGGTTTTCTGGTGAGTGTCTGCTCCCTTCCTGTTTTTGTGTGTATCTTAGAGTTTTTCAATAAAAGGGCTTTGCTCATAACTAAAAGTTATGTTATAGGGATGTTTGTAACATAGTAACCCAGAGCCTCTATTACCCGATCTGTGGGATACAATGTAGCAAAAATGTTGTAAATTTCCGAAAGTGGCTTCCAGTTCCGGCGTGCGAGGTGAGACCAGAGCTTCTGGGGCTCTCCTTGCTACTCCCGCAATAACCTGCAAAAAATGGCTAAATATCCCCGGTTTGACTACAATCCTCAGTGACTATACATTCTGCCCTCCAATGGATAAATATCTGAATTCTAAAAGCAAATCGACCACCCACCAAACACGACAAACCGCGGAAAAGCGAGGCCCGTCAGGCGAACATACTTTAAATAGACATAGCCCAAACCATAAACAACTCCATTGATATAATAGCCCAGGCACTACAACAAGAACTTAACTCCCATGCAGATCGCCTGGATGAGGCTGAATGTAGAATCCTCGTGTTAGAGGAAGATATGGACAAATCAGCAACGATCATTTCTGAATTACAACAGAAACAAATCATCCTCATTGTATTTAAGACCTAGAAAATCAGTCTAGAAGAAACAATCTCTGCTCTTTAGGCCTTCTGGAGACATATACTCAAACTTCCCTGATGGACCTATGTTCAAAAACCATACATTGTAACAGGCACCATTACAGTAGAATAAGCACATTGAATTGGCCCACCACATCAACCATCATAATGCCCACGACCGGTAATTGCCAAATTTTTTAATTATGCCGATAACTCTATGGGCGTATAGACAAAGACAAGACACAAATAGACGGACATAAAATACTAATCTTTGTGGACTACTCAGTGGAAGCCAGCCAAAAAAGACTTGACTTTGCAAAAGAATGTGCCCCGCTATGTGCTAAGAAAACTTGCTTCATTGTTCTATACCCAGCTATGCTACTAATCTAAGATGCCAATGGAAAATATATTTTAGTTCAAACAGCACAAGAAGCTATGCAATACATCAAAGAACATGGCGACCATCCACCTCGAATACCAATAGCCATGGCTATCACATAAGTGATATAACTACCACCCACTGACTGATCTTTAACCCCCACCTTCTACATTGGAAGTCTTAAAGACAAGCTCTAATATGTTTAGCATTTCTCATAAGACCTATATTCCTGTTTTATGTTTTACAGTTATTGTTCCTCTTCTATAAATCACTTCTAAATAATTATATAAATAATTATATAACCGTGTTACTGATCCAATTGTTGTGCAACGCCTTCCTCCGGGCCACTAGCCTCCCCCCACTCCCCCTCTTGCAAATCAGATGTAGCAAATCACCTCTCCCCTATCAATTACCCCGGCCTAATTATCAAAAACAAGATTAAAACAAAATGTCCCCATTGGAATGGGATATCTATTCGTGTATATGCCACTGTAAATCAATATAGTTGTAATCCATTGGTTATTAATATTAAATGGGCGGAGAGATGCTCCTGCTTTATTGCAAACGTCCTGGGTTGGTTGTGGCAGTACTGCCGCGGGGCCAGCAACCACCACTTGAAATATAAGGAATTTAAATCCTATCGCAAAGCACATGATGCTTCGCTATGTTGGGCCAAGCGTCGGGGCTGCTCCGCCGTGGGTAGTATCGGGATAGGTGTAATATGGGGATCGATTTATGGAATCTAATACGCTACCCTTATATACTGTGATGAAGCCTGTGTAAACTGGCTTATTGGTTTATTGTGTATAGTATGTCCTCAAATGTACATAGCTCTAAAGGTCTAAATCTGACCCTGCCTATCAACTGATAATTGTTTGATTTATTGCGATATGTTGACTGCAGTAGGGCTGCTATAGGACTCAGAATTGTCACCTGGAATGTGGGAGCCTGAAATCCCCCCAAGAGACATGGTGCTTATACACCTTAAAAGACTTCAGGCCAATGTGGCCCTGCTGCAGGAGACCCATTTAGATCAAGATAGTCAAGATATGATCCGCATGCAAACACTATGGGTGGGTAAGGCTTTTCTCTCTCTCTCCACAGGGAATAAAGCAGAAGTCAAGTCATGGTGCTCCTATATAAAGCATTTCCTATAATATAACAGATATCTACACCGACAAACAGGGCAGACATAGACAGTTTTCTTTTTCTACCCCAGAACAATCCTTTACCATACAAAATGTCTATGTTCCCAACACAGCCTAGAAGACTTCTGCACAGACCTCACTAAAACCATATTATCCTGCTCCAAGTCCAACCAATTCATCTTTGGTGACATGAATCAATTTATGTCCGGAACGGAGGACAGGATGTCACACACTATTAAATACATTGCTCAGCAGGACTTAAACAACCCATAATAGGCAATGGGTGAGTCGCTGGACATGAGTGATAGTTTTAGATTTTTTAACCCATCTGAAAGAGACTTATCTCGCCAAAGCGCACCGGGCAATGTCACGTCAAAACTACGCTTTGGTTAAAAAAAGCCACTTGACTAGTGTCCATGGTCTTGATTGGTGACCTAGTTTCCTCTGACCATGCCCCAGTACTCCTTGAGTTGACCTTAGGGCATAGCAACACCCAGGCTCCACCATGGAGATTCCCTACCTACTTGACAGACAACGACAATTTCCACTCTTCTTAAGATCTGGTGGAAGGAACATCAATCATTCAATCTAGAATCTACCCCTGACCCTGTCCTGAGAATCTTCAAAAGCAACTTGAAGAGGAAGGATTATAGCACATGTACATGTCAAAAGGAAAAAGACTTGGCGACACTATGTAAAAGACAAGTGACAAACCCAGAAGATAAATAACACCAATACACATAAAATACAATGGCAATTGGCAATTTGCCAAGGAACAAGTCTATGGCTAGAAAGACACAACACCTACAAAACAAATACCAAGCGCCTATCTTTTGTATTGGCGAGCATACACCAAAGATAGGCGTTTGGTTAGGATGCACGACTGTCAGTGCAGAAGGAACTGCGAGTGGAGCGGCGGTAAGTTAAGTTCCAGTGTCCCCCAGGCATTCTATTATTCACAGGGAGGTGGGAATAAGCGTTCTCACCTCCCTGTGAATAATAGAAACATATGGAATGTAGTTAAAAATACCAGTTTAGTGTTTCTTTAAAGGGATAGTATCTTAGGCCATTGGAATACACTAATGTTAAAAAATAGGAGAAAAATTTTGAAATCCCAGGCATGGTCTCTAAGATACTTACCGACCAACTTTCTGTTACAAAAATTGTAATAAATGGAGGGAAAGCTAATTCAAAAATCTCCATCAGGCCTACTTCCCATGCAATACCCCCTGGCTAACACCTACAAACCCGAACATAAATCCTGGACATTGTCCAAAGTGTAAAACCCAGTCTGCAGAACTAACCCACAGCCTGTGGTTCTGTTCAAATATAAAGGCTTTCTGGGGAAAAGTGTGCAAATATATGCCTATGAGGTTTTAAAGATCTCGGTTCCTAGAGAACCACTCCTGCTATTATTTGGGTACACACAAAACTCAAACAGAGAATACCACCAAAAAGATCCAGGTACCACAGTGGGTTAGGCAATTGTTGTCCTGCTCACTCAGATCAGCCCACACTGCAATGGAAAGAGGAAAAACGAGAGAAGTAACAAGGATTCAAAGAACAGGCTGCACAGAATGCAGCCTGTATGCAGGGTACATCTGTGTATGTGGCTATGTGTGGGACTAGATATGGGACTTTCTGTAGGGCTTTTTATGGGACTTTCTATGGGGCATTCTATGGGTCTGTGTATTGGACTTTCTATGGGGCTGTGTATGGGACTCTCTATGGGTCTGTGTATTAGACTTTCTATGGGTCTGTGTATTGAGCTTTCTATGGGGCTGTGTATGGGACTTTCTAGGGGTTGTGTATGGGAATTCCTATGGGACTGTGTATGTGACTTTCTATGGGGCTGTGTATGGGACTTTCTATGGGACTGTGTATGAGACTTTCTATGGGGCTGTGTATTGGACTTTCTATGGGACTGTCTGTGGAACTATCTATGAGGCTGTCTATGGGAGAAAGTCAACCCTCAGTTTATATTCGAGTCAAGCAGTTTTCCTGGTTTATCATTTAGAAATAAGTACCTATGTTTATATTCGGGTCAGTTTATACTTGAGTATATATGGTAATATTGTAAACTCTCAACAAGCTATATATAATAGGATGGAGAGGCATGGCAGAGGCTATAATTATATAATTCTGTACTGATACACTATATTATTTTGTGAATGTTATAAACCCTGCAGTAACATAGTTTATCTAAATTGATGCCCTTAACATGAAGGCACCAAGCGATGTACAGTAATATAACGCAATAAAGAAACATCAAACAATATTGCTATACATATATTTTTAAATGTATAGATATCAAGTGACGATTTCTCACTATCCTATCCACTTCCAAATCCAATCTTCCCCTCCTTCCTAACAATATTACAAGAGGTCAACATACATCTGCTAATTAAGCCAGATTACGCTTATACAAATTTATACAAACTAAAGAACGGTCTCTTGCAAAAAATCTAATGAACGCCTACATCCCACAGACAACTAAAACTATTTTTATCCCCTACCTCCTTCCCCCTGCTCTCCTTCTGAAAAGGAAATTGATTACTGAGAAAAAAACTCTTCAGTGGGAAAAACGGACTCAGATCTACTTCATATATTCCATCACAAAATCCAGAAACAAACTCAGACCTTTGCCATGGCAATCAAAACCTCAAATATATTAAAATCCTGTTACCCCTTTTCCCTTTTTCCTCTTTCTCATAAGGTTTGATGTTAATTGGTGTTATTTTATATTTACCTCTTCTTAATGCAAAACTTAATAAAACTCTATTATAAAAAAAATCCTAAAATGTACGTGACAGCACTGTAAAACGAATTATCCTTGTTTGCATAGGAGTGAAAATCTCCTTTAATAATTTTAACTAATTCAAAGTTTAAGAATGCGCACATTACCTAGACACAATGCAAACACCAGTAGCTGATCCATATGGTTGTAGATCATGATGCAATGGGCTCATCATATTGAATGCATCTAATTCCACAAGTGAAATCTGATTGCTGAACATTGAAGTGAGCAAGCAGTAAACCGTCTAAATGATAAAAAATAATGAATGCAAAAAAAAAAACAATTGTGGACAATGGAAAACAATCATCAAAAATATCAGCCTAGACTCACAGTCTTGCATTAAAGGGCATCTATATACCGAAAAATAGGTTATTTTAAATTGACCATAACTGCAAACTATAATTCTTCCCAACCACCACTGTATCGTTTTTTTTGTTGATCTGCCCCCTATTTCTTTAGATATCCAATCTAAAACTTCTTATATATTTCAGCTGTCAATCAAGTTCCTTGATCCCAAAAACTATTCTTCTGTGAGAAGTTTTACTGTAGCTGGAATGGTGACAGAGTTTTGACAGTTGGAATGCTGTGTGCTGTATGAACAACAAAGATAAGTTCAATCAATTACAGATGTAATATTACATTACTTGCCATTAAATATATTTAAAGGACAAGTCCAGCCCTAAAATGAAAACTTACATACAGGTAAATCACCCCCCAAAACCCTAAATGATAATAGTTTGAATTCTGAAATATATAAATCTAACCTGAAATCCTGCACAATGTCCTGTTGCCCCTGTTTCTGCTTCCTGGTCTTCCAGTAAGCAACTGTCAGTTATGGATTTGACAGTTGACATCACAGCCAATGACTGAACGTTAATCCCATGTCTGCCTCTTCTGTGTATCCCAGGCTCAGTACAGGTTCCTTAATTGCTCAGTTTCCATGAGGCCTCAGTTTTGGCCATCACTATTTAGTCTATAAATAAATTAGTCCATCAATAAAAAGACCAAATAGGTAGCTTCAACTTGTACAGCAAACCTGTATATAGCAAGCCTAACTTCTGAGCAGTATACAAAGCTTTTGTGTTGCCACATCTTTCAAAGGAGACAAACAGAATCTTACAGATGTCTGTCTGTAATCGGTGAACGATTGGTACTGTGTGTACCCAGCTTTAGGAGTATGTTCTTAAAATACATTAGTCAGGAAGCACAACTAGTTGCCTCATCTGGCGTCCTGTTTCTTCATAAGATTCCTTACCCAGTTTAGGTAAGTAGAAGGGCAGACAAGGGAATGGATAAAAAAAGCAAAAGGAGCAGTATAAAAGTTCTAAAAATACAGGAGAAATATTAACTAAAGGATAAATTGCTGCATGCCTTCAATACAATACTTGTTTTGCTCAGGCTCTGACCACTGACCTATTTTCCCAAATACCAACTGTCAAAACTGCATACAGCACACCAACTGTCAAACCATTCCAACTACAGCAAAACTGCTTACAGAAATGCTAAAACGTAAAAAGTTTAAGATTGGATATTTAAAGAAATAGATGGCAGATCAACAAAAACGGTACAGTGATAGTTGAGATGGATTATAGTTTCCACTAAAGGGTAATTTAAAAAACTACTCTTTAGGGCTTCAAACCACTAATACTGTAGTACAGTACAAAATGGTTTTGTAATTATAGTATATTCCTAGGCTACATTTTAGCCACATATAATAAAATACCATAGATATTAATTAATAACATAGACATACCTTTGTATCATAATTATTTGCTAAGGAGCAAGATCCTATCAGTTGGATGCTGACATCTTCACAATCTTAGAAAGAAATGTTAACATTTAGATGTTAAATTCTAAATTAAACCAAAATTCTAACAAAAAGAAAATATGTCTTGACCTATAGACAAGGTCCATTGGGACCTGTCAGACTACACGCAGAGGGAGCGAGCGTGCGGGTAAGTTTCTTAACTTCTCACCAGTCTCCTGTTTGTTCTATTGAAGAACGGAAGGTAAGGCACAGCTCCTTTACCTCCCGTTCTTCAATAGAACTGGATTACCAAACCTTGAAAATATGAGTGGAGATACCCTTTAAGAAGGAGGGGGATGGTCCAAAAAGAAGATACTAAGGCTGGATTTGGGACTGCAACTGGCCACTTTTGGGAACAGGAAGCTTGATGTGGAATACAGATGGATGCTGGGAATTGAAAGCAAGAATAGAGATGGCTGTGGGGAGCTGTAGGCTGGATACCAAGGTGCTGCTGGGAACTGTAGGCTGGATACAGGGAAGTGAGTATATTTGGGGCACCTTTCTGAACTTAACACTAAGCGGTTTGGCTGGGGGGACAGAGAGATATTAATCAAAAATTTTTTAGAAGGTGACATGCCCTTTATTCAGATTGTGTGTTTTTGGCTTTTTTTTTTTAAAGAATATTAAATTTGGATGTAATTAGGAATCTTGGGTCGTTAAGAACAAGGGTTCCATTTCATTACTTTGTTTTCACTATTGTATATATAATGGTAATTTGCAAACATGTTCTAATATCTGCTTTTACCATTAAAATATTTTTAAATAAAATTTACTTTTACACTATAATTTTATGTGTATTTAACATTAAGAAGAGAAATGAGGTCTAGGTCACATTGTCACAATTCAGATTGCGTTTTTCAATCAGCATGCCATGCAAAAATCAAATCCTGTTTGTTGCATTACCCAGGTTTATACTGACCACCATGTACTGAGCAAGGTCCCTTCTCCACGTTGCGTCTATCACCAAGTTTTACATCTGTAGTAAGTTAAAAGGATTAAAAAAAGATATAAAAGTGAACATTATTGCAATAGATACAGGTAAACCACGTTTCATACACTTTATAACCAAAGGAACATTTCCAACCACCTGTTAGTGAATTTAGCACTATCCTTGCTAATTCTAAGTTAGGCTTTAACTCACAAATACGTTGCAGGTTTCTTTGTTGTCACACTTTAATTTGCTAGTATAAATGCTTTCCTGATCACCCCATTCCCATAAAAGTATTAGGACACTTCTTACCTGGACTCATATGCGCCTTGTTTAATTGATGGAATGTGATTATCACGGTGATTGCTAGATTTTCTACAATCTATTGATACTGGCCAAAAGAATAGAAGTGAAAAGAAAATGCATTCCAACGAATTCAAAACTAAACAGCTCAGTCGCATCATTCTATTTACACTGAGCTAATTAAAATTGCTCCTCTCATTGCTTGATAAATCAGAAATGGAAAATTTGTTACTCAGCAGTGTCATAAATACTGTAGCTGTGACATCACTATGCTGGTCGCTATGGCAACCAATCCAGACATCAACATTTGAACTTATGGTAAAAAAATGGTTGCCATGGCAACTAACAGAGAGTAATTGTAACAGTTTGGAAAATTAAAAGTAGCACACTCTTTATATATTCTATCATTTAAAAACAATTAAAGGCTAACAAATGCAAATGCACAAAACAAAATGCTAATACAGTTTTTGTGTTTTTCCCTATCTGTATGTTTTCTCTGCGCTGTTCTTCTGTCTGGTGAGTATATTATTGAATAAAATGCATACAAATTATTGAGTGTGTATTCACATTGAATTTCTTGCATATGGCAGATGGGGTCCTACCACTACAAATTGTACTTGGGGGCCAGTATGCCCTTAATATCTTATTCTACCTAATTTTTTTTTTAATTGTGCACATGCATAAACGTTGCAGTCCTGCATTCTCTACCTTTCAATCTACTCTTTATTCCTGATTGAAATGCCTGGTATAATTGCTTTTTACACCAAACTGTAAGAAGTAGATGTCACACACCCCACTCCCCTTTGGGTTTCCAACTAGCCAAAACGTCAAATAAACAGAACAGAGAAGGAGGGTGTGTAACATAAATAACACAGCACACACCACATCTCTAATACCTAACAAAAGGGTTCCATCACATTCCGAGACAGCGGAATGACCTGCTAAATATATTCAAGAGTTTATATACACCCCTAAACTATAACAATCCTGTAAGAAAAGTTATCCACACATAACTTCTATACACACACACACACACACACACACACACACGTATATAATAGTATACAAATGCAGGCACTCGGTCCACCAGCCTCTTTTTTGGGCCTGGGTGCTGTTGGGTTATGCAAAACTTCAAGGCCAGCATTCCTAATTAATGAGTAAAGTACAACATCCCTGGGGGAACAGACCATACCTGCTTCCTCTTTAATTTAGTATGACCTATACCAGGGAATCATGGGAGCTTACTTTCTATACGTAGCATAACTTCCAAGACACAGGTTGTTTTTGGGAATAAAAGCCTTAAATTATTAATAATTTATTAAAGTACAAAGAGTGCATAAAAAGTTAAAGAAAATGCTATAGGAAATAGTTAAACATTAAAAGCCCAGAGGTAAAAGTAAATGGAATAAAAGAAAAGAATACTAAGAGTAAATGGCGTCTGTTAGTCCAGGAGCAAACTCAATGAAAACTTGCTAATCCAATATGGGAAAAATGACAAAGTCCAATTGATACTTCAAAATGGAAGCCAATATACTGTCTGCCCAATTGGCTTAGTGGTGTTCCTTTGGTTTGATGTTAAAATGGCAAACTGCTTGAGCTAAGGCTATTGTGCTTATTTTATTCAATTATAAACTCTGTTTTCCCTCTAGTCTATACCGCGAGTACTGTACATCTCACATGCAAAAAATTAACATTTTGTGATCCCACTAATTTTACACAATGCAAAGATACCAAACATGATATAATTTGAGTTAGTATGAACAAGAATTAAAATATCTCAAGTTTCCCTTGTGATATTCCTCCTGTAAATATATGGCAAATAGGACTTGATTCTAGCATAAGCTGACTTATTCTGGAAATTTTAAATAATTCCTTCCCCTGAATAATTCCCCGAACCTAAATGACTTTGAAATGGCATCTGTCCCTTTAGCTTTTAGAGCTGGGCCTTCTGCTGTTATCGCAAAAAAGTCTGTAGAGGTTTGTGCATTTTACAAGGACTTCACACCTTGCCTTTGAACCAGACCTCTACTGGGTTAAACAAATAGGGGAAGATATTCTTCTTACAAATAGTCTAAAGGTTCGTACACGCCTAAAGTTTCACCAGTAGGGAATTAGGGGAAGCACCAAGGATCCAGAGAGGGGGGAGTTAGAGGGGGGAGCTCCCCTACATATGCCAGGGAGGCACAAGGAAGAGCAGATACTGGATGACACTCAGAGAGGTTTCTCCTCTTCAGTTTCCTGGACTTTCAGAAGGCAGTTCAGGACAACCATAAGGAGCAGAAGAGAAAGGTAAGGATTTTTCCACCGCACAGTGGGGCAAATTTAATGTTAGGGTGGACATGGGTTCTGATAGTTTAAACAAATTAAATTTTGATGGCAGAATTGGTAGTTTTTAATTCCCGTAGAGTTGCGTTTGTTCCTTGTATGATCACCCATCCAACCTTTCCCGTGAAGGACATGGGAGTGCAGTCAGATGTATGCGCTATTGCGACAGACTCCAATGGAATTGTGCTGCAATATGCCACAGCAGTTGCATGTGTATAGCCGGTTGAGTAATTACAGTTATGTCCAAATTCTCTTGGAACCAAAGTGCACAGTGGAAATATTTGGTATGTTTTTCTAGGTAATTATTTTATTGAAAGCTCATGCTTTCAGTGATACCAACACAAGTGCACAAACAGGCAAGTGACTCGGGATCTGTCTGCCTGTCCCTTATGCATATAGCTGTTAAGCTGTGGGCCAGAGAGAGGCTACTTACATGCGTTTAGCCGATAGGTATTAGATCCATTCTGAACTTGCTCTCCCTTTCCACTCCCAGCAAGTATCCAGGGGGAGGCTCAAATGGGATAAGTCTGAAAGTCCCCAGGCAATCCCACCACATAACATGATCACACACACACACACACTCCTATTTCTATTTGACCGGCCAGCTTTTTACATGTTAAAACACAACTCCCAGCATTCCCGTTTGCACATCTGCTGGAAAATTTCTTTCTCAACATCCTGGATAAAAGCCCTTTACTGACTTTTAGACATTAAAAGCCCACTTAGCAATCCTACCCAAGGGTTGAATATGCACAGTTTGAAAACTCCCAGCATTCTCTTTTAGAGTAAGTTTCTTCCTATGTCCATGGGCTAATGTGTACTGAGATTCAATACAGTGTAATATATAGAGCATAAGTGTGAAACAACTCCCAGCATTCTCTGTTACAGTAAGTTTCTTCTTTATGTCCACTTTCTGTCTAGCAAACAGAAACTGGATCCTATTGCTTAAATAATGGAATAAACCATTAACAAACTCACTTCATTTTCTCGAGAAATGGGCATGTTTTCCTTTCAGTTCCCCTACAATATAGCAGGGATAAGCAAACAGTAATCTACAATTTTAAAACTACAACTCCCAGCATTCCTCTACAAGCACTCTGTAGCTAGGGAATTCAACTACAACTCCCAGCATTCCTCTATAAGCACTCTGTAGTTAGGGAATTCAAACTACAATCCCAGCATTCCTCTACAAGCACTCTGTATTTAGGGAATTCTGGGAGTTGTAGTTTCCAAACATCTGGAGATCTACTGGTTGCCTATCCTTCCAGCAAACAGCATCGCTCCTTTTTGTCTATTGGAGGGAGGGGTGAGTTATGTGAGATGGAGAAGAGTTTTTTACTAAGACTGTCACATATTTTACAAAGGAATAGACATATAGTCTTGCAACTTCCTGCTAACACTTCCTACGTCCCTACTAACACTGAGAAAATGTTTTGATTTGCTAACACTGCTGTCAATCTAATATTAAGCTCACCATTGGATACAACCCTAAAAGGATGTGATAAATATATTAATTTGTAAACTTCTATGCCTCCCTGTAAAACTACCTGGGGAGTGGGTTAACACACTGTCCCTATGCATAGTTGCCAATAGTCCCGGATTTACCGGGACGTCCCGGATTTTAGGTTGCAGTCCCGATGTCCTAATGGCCCGGGAAAGTCCCGAGGCTGGGCAAGCCGCAAACCAGAACACACTGCGGCGAAATTTCCTTCTGTGCTGCTCAGTGCTGGATCTCTAGGCTTGCAATAGGCAGCGTGTCATACTTCCTGCTTCCTGCTCTCACTCTATGTGCAGGTGGGCCGGTACTGACTCTGACTGACACTGTCTCTCAGACTCAGACCCTATGCGCACAGCGCACCACACGTCGGCCACGCTGAATACATGAGATAGCAAGCCCTGGCAGCGGCATCCTGTCAAGCCAGCGCCTTCGCATTATTGATGAGTGTGCCTCTGGCAGCCATGCTGAGAAGTCAGTAAATGTTGAAGCAAGGAGAACGTGGTGAGGGTGCCAAAGTCTGATTCACTCCGCAAACACAGTCACCACCACAGATTAAGTTCATTTGAGCTGTGCCTGTCATCACTGTCAGAAAACCATCAATTTCTAATATCAATAGTACCACAAGTCTAAGACTGCACTGACACTGTTAGAAATGGGAATTTAATTGTCAGCCAAAAAGGCAGAAATGAGTCCTTACTCTAAAGATTTCATTGTGATTGTGTATTTAATCAAGGGCCATTAAGGAATAGTACTGTAAAATGAACTTTAATACATTGATTGAAGAAGAGGCTTAAAAGGACCTATATATGACCTATGCTTTACCTTCTGTTAATCAATATCTCTGGAGCCAGGAGCGATGTAAAAGATATCTATCTTTTGCTTAATCCATTGTGGCTGCACTTTCAATTCCCAACTGCTTCCTGTTTCGGATCAGCTATAGCATTTTTGAGCATGCACACTATAGTTGAACAGAACCAGGAAGCGTCGGACCTGTCAGTGCTGCAGCAGTGGATCTGTGTGAAAGGTAAATATCTCTTACCTTTGTTCCTGACTCCTGAGATATTGATTGAAGAATGGAATGTAAGGCCATAGGTCCTATTAGGTCCTTAACCTCCGAGTCCTGTGTGTGTCTTCAATAAATCACTTTTCCAGTGAAATATTCCTTTAATAATGAATCAATCAATGTAAAAATCAATTTTACATATAACAATATGAGAACTTTTTTAATATGGACATTTTATCTGATCTGTGATCAGTTTTCAAACTTGCCTAATAAACCTTACTAAAGCATTGTACACATGCCATTGCAGGGCAACGCACAACTGTGAAAGGAAAGGCCATTTCTGCTATCGGTTGGTCTATGGGCACTGGTCAGGCAGATCTTTGACACCTGACCATACATATAGTATAGTATATTATAGTATAGTATAGTATAGTTATAGTATAGTTGTAGTATAGTATAGTATTGTGTGTATAATATAGTATAGTATTTGAGGTTGAATAAAGACATACGTCCATCCAGTCCAACCCATTAGCAATATCCTAATTTCCTGCCTAACTGTTCATCCAGAGGAAGGCAAAAAAAAACCAACAAATTTATGAGGGGAAAAAAAATCCTTCCTGACTCCAAGTGGCAATGGGAAATTTCCCTGGATCAATTCTACTTTATGTATCATACCAGGAACTTACAACATTCCTTGTTTACAGGTTGTATAAAGACATCCAATCCAAATCCAACTTTTATACCCATAATATCTGTATAACTGTTGATCCAGGAGATAGTAGAAGAAAAATGGCATGAAGGGTGAAAAAAACCCTCTCTGACTCCAAGTGGCAATCGGAATTATCCTTAATCAACTCCAACTTTATGTATCAATACCAGTAACCTGAACATTCTTTTTTGTTAGACATTTAGACATTTATTCGCTTCTTTTTAAACTATCCAATGAACTTGCCATCAAGATGTCCAACTGAAGACATTTTTCATAGCTTACTGTTCTCACAGTGAAAAACCCTTTCCCAACTTGAAGCCTAAACTTTTTTCTTCAAGTCTTAAGGGATGTCCTGTGTCCTCTGACATGTTCTATTGGTGAACATGCCCCAATAGTTTATTGTATGGCCCGTTAATGTATTTATACACAGTAATCATATCCACCGCAAGCGCCCTTTTTCTAGCATACAAATTGTAACTTTTCCAATCTGTTTCATATTTAAGCCCCCCCACTAATTAATTTAGTTGCCTTTCGGAATCCTTTCCCTTTTCAAGATTACCTACTTACCCATTAATAATAGAATAATTGAAGCGGCCCCAACACAGAACCCTGTGGCACCCCACTTAGCACTTTAGTCCATATTGGTGAAGCCCATTAACAACTACTCTCTGTAGCCTATCAAGATTACCAGGTATCAGTGTATTATTAATTGTCAGGTTTCATGTACAAGTGAATCATACCTTACCATTGTCACCATGTCACAGTACACATACATACAACAGTGTGACGTATACAACCTATCAGTATGCTTAATGATTGTCAGGGTAAACCACCCCATACAAGGAGAACATACAAACTCCTTGCAGATGTGTCCAAGGGGAGAATTAAACCTAAGACTTCAGCACTACATATATATGAATATGATATAAAACCACACTCCTCTTGCTCAATTAATTTTATTATGTGGCTGAACTGCACATCAGGCACTTGATTTATATATAGACACTTCCAGAGACCCACCCACAATTAACAGACTGCAATAATTTAGAATGAACAATAAAGGGAAATTGTACATAATCATATATTACTTTCGGAAGCGCCACTATTTCTTTGGTCTACATACATACGTACTTACATACATGCAATTTATTAGTGTATGATTGGCAATCTGGATTACTATATTCTTTATAACAAGCAATGATGTACCATTACAGACATCAGAGCTTAAACAAAAGGATGAGCTGCAAGAAGAAAATATTTCACATTTCTTCAGGAAAAGTCATCAAACAGTGAAATTACAAGTGAACAGGCTCATCGTTGCAAGATGAACAAGCTGTTGTGGAAGTTGAGGGAGTACAGTGTGTTGCCAGTAGCTCAGCATTATGCAATCCATCTTTTTTGCAAGATTAGAAAGTAAATCACCACCCGTGGACAGCACTGAACCACAGGTGGTAGATATTTCAGATGTTGGTGAGCATGAGACCAATCTGGACAGTCCATCTAGAAACAACACCAAAAAGAACCAACACGGGGATGTTCAAGATGTCCAGTATGAGCACCAAGGATCAGAAGAGCAAAATACTGCAACTGAAGTGATATCTTCGGAGCCTGATACAGTGGAAAGGAACAGATGTCTTCTGCTGGAGATTTAAACACAAGTGCAAGGAACAAAAAAAGACCCCTTTCAGAAAAGAGTTCTGCTTCTAAAGCTACAAAGAAACGCTTGTGTAAATTTATCCTGATTGGCAGTTTAAATATGACTTTATAAGAAGAGTACCTTGGGTGGGTTCTATGCTTTTTGCAGCTATTGCAGCAAAGACATAAGTATTTCTCATGGTGGCATAAATGATGTTATACGTCATATTAAAGTACAAACACACGAGAAAAGGCTGTTTTACAGAAGACTGCAGTGTTAAACAGAAAAATAACCAGCTGGGCCAGTACATCAGAGACCTGCTCCCTGGATGACAACACTGCTATGGACTGGTTTTATGATTGAACATAATATATCCTTCCTGTCTAGTGACCATGCTGCAAAATGATTTAAGGAAATGTTACCAGGAGATGTTTCTACCAAATTTGCATGTGAAGACTAAAGCTGCACATTGTGTGTAATGGTGTAATTGCCCCAGAAGCACAATATAAAGTTTTAAATGCATTGAATGGCACAAACGAAGGATGGTTTTCTGAGGCCACTGGTGGAAGTAGTGATACAGATGATCAACTATTTCCTGTTCTAATACGTTATCATGAAACAGATAGTATCAATGTCACAACTTCTTTATTAGATATGTTCCCCTGTAATAAAGCAACTGGTGAAATATATTTAATGCACTTAGTGATGTCATCACTGGAAAGAACTTGCTTGGGGGAATTGTGTGCCTACAGCAGTGATATGCAATGTGAATGGTTGGAAAGCACAACAGCGTGCTTAGCCGCATAAGAGGAAAACAAAAGTATTTGATTGATGTGGGGTACCTTGCCACCTTGCACATTTACTAAGCCAGCGAGCTGTAAAGGCATTATCAGTTAATGTTGAAGAGGCTGATAATAGACACATATTATCATTTTGAAAAGCGTGTTCCAGGAAACAGGACTAAGAGATTTTATGGTGTTTGTGACACAATTCCGAAAAATACTAAAGCACGCTCAACTCGTTGGCAAAGCCAAATGAAGTGTGTTGAAGGATCCTTTCTAAGTGGGATACCTTGCAGGGCTATTTTTTGGAGTCAAGAAGATGGCAGTGGAACAGGAAGGAAAAAAGGCACTGGAGAGAAACGCCTATTGTCAAAATTTGATAATAAAATTCCAATGCTGTACCTTTTTTTTGTTCATGCTGTTTTAATAATGTGATAGATTAACATTATGCTACAATCCATTGACCCAATGATTCACATTTTACATGAGGAAATTGTAGAAACTTAAATATTTTCTTGTAAAACTCTTTCTTGCAAAATGATGATAAATTGCGGTTGATTGACTATACAAATGACAAAGAAAACCCAAAGCAATAACCAATTTTTATAGGATTTTCTGCCAGACAAACTCTACGATTGTGTAAAGATGATCTTGATATCATGCCTTACCAATTTTTTTAAGATGTGAGAGCATTCTGTGCTGCTCTCAAATACATGCATCAGCGTTTTCCCTTGGACAGTCCAGTTCTGAAAGGTGCCAGGTACCTCAACCCAAAAACAGGTCAAGCTTACATTTGACAAAATTACTAATATGCTGGACAGCTTCCCCAAGCTTATTGCGAAGCAGAAATTATAATCTACGATCTGAATTTGAATATCAATTTCTGCAAACTCAGAAATCGGAATAAGCGAGGCCAAGAAAGTAAAAATTGACACAATTTGGCAGAACATCTCTCAATTAACATGTCCCTCATTAGGCTGAAAAATTGTCCCCTCCTTGTTGACTTTCAAATATTCTGTTTATACCACAGCATTGCCTATTTAAACCATATTAATAGGTAAGAAATCCAAACTGAACTTAGAAACCAGCTTAGAAAAACACTAAAGAGGCAAGGTCAGCACAAGTGTCTACTCAGAATTTACAGGAATTCGTAACACACTTGTTGGCATTTTATCTGCAAAAATAAACTTGTTTTCAAAATGCCTTGTTGATGGAAGCCCAGTAAGAGCTTGTGAAGAAACAAAAAGAATTACATACACAACACTAAGACAGCGACAAGAGCAGCAGAAATGAGTTCGCAAGTATTGTTAACTGTCGTATAACATTTACAGGTTTGTTGTTTCACTACACAAATTTTGTATTCTTTAACAATCCTGTTTTGTTACAGGTTGCACAGAGTGCATATAGTTTTTGTGTACAGTCTTGCAATGTGCAATATGTTCGCCAGGTTTGGTATTGCACGTATGTTAATCGCACTTATATGTAATAGAATATACAAAATGTATTAATATAACATTAATTGGATAATTCTGCATTTATCAGATTATTAATTTTTTTAAGTTTTTTCAAATTACACTCATAATAGAGTAAAAACTAAACAATCAAAAAAAAATCTGTTTTTCATTGTTTGTTTTGGTATAACTTGACAACAGTGGGAAACAGTGAAGCTTTGAACCTTAGACTGTGTCTTGACTACTTTTGGTTTTTATTGCATAGTACTGTTTAATCAACGCCACTGACTCACATGTAGGGACCTTCCTCTGTCTTCACTGTATGGGACCTTTACTGTCTGTTCCCACTGTATGGACTTTGACTGACCAATTACGCGCTCACTGTAGGACCTTACCGACTGTTCTCACTGTATGGACCTTACTGTCTGTTCTCACTGTAGTGGGACCTTTACTGTCTGTTCTCACTGAATGGGACCTTAACTCTCTCACTGCACTGCTGTTCTCACTGACCTACTGCTAGTCTCACGTATGTGGGACCTTTACTGACTGTTTCTTACTGTATGGGACCTTTACAGTCTGTTCTCACTGTATGGGACCTTTACTGTCTGTTCTTACTGTATGGACCTTATCTCACTGTATGGGACCTTTACTGCTGTTCTCACTGTATGGGACCTTTACTGTCTGTTCTCACTGTATGGGACCTTTACTGTCTGTTCTCACTGTATGGGACCTTTACTGCCGGTTTCCTATTTTATCTGTTAGAAAACCTGAAGGGACATTTTTTTAAGTAACTTTTCTTTTGTTTAGTTTTTGGGTTTTTTTATTTTTGCAAATAAAGTGTTTGAAAAGTAGTTTGAACAGTATGGGGCCATCACTTGATTACTGTTGGTGCCTTTTACTATATGTTCTCACTGGGACCTGTATGGGTCCTTTACCGTCTGTTCTCACTGTATGGGACCTTAACTGTCTGTTCTCACTGTTTGGGACCTTTACTGACTGTTCTCACTGTATGGGACCTTTACTGTCTGTTCTCACTGTATGGGACCTTTACTGACTGTTCTCACTGTATGGGACCTTAACTGTCTGTTCTCACTGTATAGGACCTTTACTGACTGTTTCTCACTGTATGGGCCAACAGACAGTAAAGGTCCCATACAGTGAGAACAGTCAGTAAAGGTCCTATACAGTGAGAACAGACAGTTAAGGTCCCATACAGTGAGAACAGTAACAGTCAGTAAAGGTCCAAAAGTGAGAAACAGACAGTTAAGGTCCCATACAGTGAGAACAGACGGTAAAGGACCCATACAGGTCCCAGTGAGAACATATAGTAAAAGGCACCAACAGTAATCAAGTGATGGCCCATACTGTTCAAACTACTTTTCAAACACTGTATATTTGCAAAATAAAAAAAAACCAAAACTAAACAAAGAAAAGTTACTTAAAAAAATGTCCCTTCAGGTTTTCTACAGATAAAATAGGAACAGGCAGTAAAGGTCCCATACAGTGAGAACAGACAGTAAGGTCCCATACAGTGAGAACAGACAGTAAAGGTCCCATACAGTGAGAACGACAGTAAAGGTCCCAACAGTAGATAAAGGTCCCATACAGTTAAGAACAGACAGTAAAGTCCCATACAGTGAGAACAAACTGTAAAGGTCCCATACAGTAAACCAGTCGTAAAGGTCCCATACATGAGAACAGACAGTAAAGGTCCATACAGTGAGACAGTCAGTAAAGGTCCTATACATTGAGAACAGACAGTTAAGGTCCCATACAGTGAGAACAGACAGTAAAGGTCCCATACAGTGAGAACAGACAGTAAAGGTCCCATACAGTGAGAACGGTCGGTAAAGGTCCCATACATGAGAACAGACAGTTAAGGTCCCATACAGTGAGAACAGACAGTAAAGGTCCCACAGTGAGAACAGTCAGTAAAGGTCCCATACAGTGAGAATAGACAGTAAAGGTCCCATACAGTAAGAACAGAGGGAAAAGGTCCAGTGAGAACATATATAAAGCACCAACAGTAATCAAGTGATGGCCCCATACTGTTCAAACTACTTTTCAAACACTGTATATTTGCAAAATAAAAAAACCCAAAAACTAACACAAGAAAATTACTTAAAAATGTCCCTACCGAACTTAACCTTCAGTTTCCCTAATGTTGATATAAGGTATATGAAGGCTAAACTCACCTTGTATTGAATACATATTTTTATTTATTTAACCAAATAAACTGTATAATTAAATTATAGCAGACATGTTATACTCACATAATGTTATAATTAATAACATATTTGTATTATATTCTTATACATATAAGTGCGATAAAAAATACCAGTGCAATACCAAACATGGCAGAAACATAATTGCACATTGCAAAGACTGTAAACACAAAAACTAAAATATTGCACTCTGTGCAACCTGTAACAAAACAGGATTGTTAAAGAAATACAAAATTTGTGTAGTGAAACACACAAACCTGTAAATTTTATACAGAACAGTTAACAATAATCTGCGTAACTCATTTCTGCTGCTCTTGTCGCTGTCTTAGTGTTGTGTATGTAATTCTTTTTGCTTTCTTCACAAGCTCATTACTGGGCTTCCATTCATACAAGACATTTGAAAACAGTTTATTTTTGCAGATAAAATGCCAACAAGTGTGTTACGAATTCCTGTAATTCTGAGTAGACACTTGTACTGACCTTGCCTCTTTAGTGTCTTTTCTAAGCTGGTTTCAGTTCGTTTGGACTTTTCTTACCATATTAAATATGGTTTCACAGCATTGCTGTGTGGTATAAACAGAACATATTTTGAAAGTCACAAAGGAGGGGATACTTTTTCAAGCCAATGAGGGACATGTTAATTGAGAGATGTTCTGCAAAATTGTGTCAATTTTTACTTTTTCTTGGCCTTCGCTTATTCCGATTTCTGAGTTTGCAGAAATTTGATATTCAAATTCAGACTGTAGATTTCAATTTCTGCTTCTGCAATAAGCTTGGGGAAGCTGTCCAGCATATTAGTAATTTTGTCAAATGTAATGCTTGACCTGTTTTTGGGGTTGAGGTACCGGCACCTTTCAGAACTGGACTGTCCAAGGGAAAACGCTGATGCATGTATTTGAGAGCAGCACAGAATGCTCTCACATCTTTAAAAAATTTGGTAATGGCATGATCATCAAGATCATCTTTACACAATCGTAGAGTTTGTCTGGCAGAAAATCCTATAAAAATCTGGTTATTGTCTTTGTGGTTTTCTTTGTCATTTGTATAGTCAATCAACCGCAATTTTCATCACTTTTGCAAGAAAGAAAGTTTTACAAGAAAATATTTATAAGTTCTACAATTTCCTCATGTAAAATGTGAATCATTGGGTCAATGGATTGTAGCATAATGTTAAATCTATCCACATTATTCAAAACAGCATGAACAAAAAAAAGGTACAGCATTGTAATTTTATTATCAAATTTTGACAATAGGCGTCTTTCTCTCTCAGTGCCTTTTTTCCTTCCTGTCCACTGCCATCTTCTTGATCTCCAAAAAATAGCCCTGCAAGGTATCCCACTTAGAAAGGATCCTTTCAACACACTTCATTTGGCTTTGCCAACGAGTTGAGCAGTGCTTTAGTATTTTTCGACATCTGTGTCACAACCACCATAAAATCTCTTAAGTCCTGTTTCCTGGACACGCTTTTTCAAAATGATAATTGTGTCTATTATCAGCTCTTCAACATTAACGATAATGCCTTTACAGCTCGCTGGCTTAGTAAATGTGCAGGTGCAAGGATACCCCACATCAATCAAATACTTTTGTTTTCCTCTTATGCGCTAGCACGCTGTTGTGCTTTCCACCATTACACTTGCATTATCACTGCTGTAGGCCACACAATTCCCCCAAGCAAGTTCTTTTCCAGTGATGACATCACTAAGTGCATTAAATATATTTCACCAGTTGCTTTATTACAGGGGAACATATCTAATAAAGAAGTTGTGACATTGATACTATCTGTTTCATGATAACGTATTAGAACGGAAATAGTTGATCATCTGTATCACTACTTCCACCAGTGGCCTCAGAAAACCATCCTTCGTTTTGCCATTCAATGCATTAAAAACTTTATATTGTGCTTCTGGGCAATTACACCATTACACATGTGCAGCTTTAGTTCTTCCACATGCAAATTTGGTAGAAACATCTCCTGGTAACATTTCCTTAATCATTTTGCAGCATGGTCACTAGACAGAAGGATATATTATGTTCAATCATAAAACCAGTCCATAGCAGTGTTGTCATCCAGGGGAGCAGTCTCTGATGTACTGGCCCAGCTGGTTATTTTTCTGTTTAACACTGCAGTCTTCTGTAAAACAGCCTTTTCCTCGTGTGTTTGTACTTTATATGACGTAAACATCATTTATGCCACCATGAGAAATACTTATGTCTTTGCTGCAATACTGCAAAAGCATAGAACCCACCCAAGGTACTCTTCTTTATAAAGTCATATTTAAACTGCCAATCAGGATTAAATTTACACAAGCGTTTCTTTGTAGCTTTAGAAGCAGAACTCTTTTCTGAAAGGGGTCTTTTTTTGTTCCTTGCACTTGTGTTTAATCTCCAGCAGAAGACATCTGTTCCTTCTCCACTGTATCAGGCTCCGAAGATATCACTTCAGTTGCAGTATTTTGCTCTTCTGATCCTGGTGTGCTCATACTGGACATCTTGAACATCCCCCGTGTTGGTTCTTTTTGGTGTTGTTCTAGATGGACTGTCCAGATTGTGTCTCATGCTCACCAACATCTAAATATCTACCACCTTTGGTTCAGTGCTGTCCACGGGTGGTGATTTACTTTCTAATCTTGCAAAAAAGATGGATTGCACTAATGCCTGAGCTACTGGCAACACACTGTACTCCCTCACTTCCACAACACTTGTTCATCTTGCAACGATGAGCCTGTTTCACTTGTAATTTCACTGTTTGATGACTTCTTCCTGAAGAAATGGAAATATTTTTCTTCTTGCAGCTCATCCTTTTGTTTAAGCTCTGATGTCTGTAATGGTACATCATTGCTTGTTATAAAGATATATTAATCCAGATTGCCAATCATACACTAATAAATTGCATGTATGTAAGTACGTATGTATGTAGACACAAAGAAATAGTGGCGCTATCCGAAAGTCATATATGTATTTATGTACAATTTCCCTTTATTGTTCATTCTAAATTATTGCAGTCTGTTAATTGTGGGTGGGTCTCTGGAAGTGTCTATATATATCAAGTGCCTGAGGTGCAGTTCAGCCACATAATAAAATTAATTGAGCAAAGGAGTGTGGTTTTATATCATATCATTATATATGATTGCTGAAGTCTTAGGTTTAATTCCTCCCTTGGACACATCTGCAAGGAGTTTGTATGTTCTCCTTGTATTTGGGTGGGTTTACCCTGACAATCATTAAGACATACTGATAGGTTGTATACGTCACACTTGTGTATGTATGTGTACTGTGACATGGTGACAATGGTAAGTATGATTCACTTGTACATGATAACCCTGACAATTATAATACACTGATACCTGGTAATTCTGATAGGCTACAGAGAGTAGTTGTTAATGGGGCTTCACCAATATGGACTAAAGTGCTAAGTGGGGTGCCACAGGGTTCTGTGTTGGGGCCGCTTCAATTTATTCTATTTATTATGGGTAAGTAGGTAATCTTGAAAAGGGAAAGGATTCAGAAGAAGCAACTAAATTATTAGTGGGGGGGCTTAAATATGAAACAGATTGGAAAAGTTACAATTATTTATGCTAGAAAAAGGGCGCTTGCGTGGGGATATGATTACTGTGTATAAATACATTAACGGGCCATACAATAAACTATCTGGGCATTGTTCACCAATAGAACATGTCAGAGGACACATGACATCCCTTAAGACTTGAAGAAAAAGGTTTAGGCTTCAAGTTGGGAAAGGGTTTTTCACTGTGAGAACAGTAAGCTATGAAACTGTCTTCAGTTGGACATCTTGATGGCAAGTTCATTGGATAGTTTAAAAAGAAGCTGAATAAATGTCTAAATGTCTAACAAAAAAGAATGTTTCAGGTTACTGGTATTGATACATAAAGTGGAGTTGATTCAAGGATAATTCCGATTGCACTTGGAGTCAGAGAGGTTTTTTTCACCCTTCATGCCATTTTTTTCTCTACTATCTCCTGCTGATCAACAGTTTACAGATATTATGGGTATAAGATTGGACTTTATGGATTATGTCTTTATACAACCTGTAAACAAGGAAGTGTTGTAAGTTCCTGGTATTGATACATAAGAGAATTGATCCAGGGAAATTTCCCATTGCCACTTGGATCAGGAAGGATTTTTTTTCCCCTTCATAAATTTGTTGGTTTTTTTTTGCCTTCCTCTGGTGAACAGTTAGCAGGAAATTAGGATATTGCTATATGGGTTGGACTGGATGGACGTATGTCTTTATTCAACCTCAAATACTATACTATATTATCACACAAATACTATACTATACTACACTTACTATACTATACTAAACTATACTATAATATACTATACTATATTATGGTCAGTGTCAAAGATCTGCCTGACCAAGTGCCCATAGACCAACCGATAGCAGAATTGCCTTTCCTTTCACAGTTGTGCGTTGGCCCTGCAATGGCATGTGTACAATGCTTTAGTAAGGTTTTATTAGGCAAGTTTGAAAACTGCATCACAGATCAGATAAAATGTCCATATTAAAAAAGTTCTCATATTGTTATGTAAAATTGATATTTACATTGATTGATTCATTATTAAAGGAATATTTCACTGGAAAAGTGATTTATTGAAGACCACACCAGGACTCGGAGGTTAAGGACCTATATAGGACCTATGGCCTTACATTCCATTCTTCAATCAATATCTCAGGAGTCAGGAACAAAGGTAAGAGATATTTACCTTTCCACAAATCCACTGCTGCAGCACTGACAGGTCCCGACCGCTTCCTGGTTCTGTTCAACTATAGTGTGCATGCTCAAAAATGCTATAGCTGATCCGAAACAGGAAGCAGTTGGGAATTGAAAGTGCAGCCAAATGGATTAAGCAAAAGATAGATATCTTTTACATCGCTCCTGGCTCCAGAATATTGATTAACAGAAGGTAAGGCCATAGGTCCTATATATAGGTCCTTTTAAGCCTCTTCTTCAATCAATGTATTAAAGTTACTTTTACAGTACTATTCCTTTAATGGCCCTTGATTAAATACACAATCACAATGAAATCTTTAGAGTAAGGACTCATTTTCTGCCTTTTTGGCTGACAATTAAATTCCCATTTCTAACAGTGTCAGTGACAGTCTTGACTTGTGTTACTATTGATTATTAGAAATGATGGTTTTCTGACGTGATGACAGGCACAGCTCAATGAACTTACTCTGTGGTGGCTGACTGTGTTGTCTGGAGTGACTCAGACTTTGGCACCCTCACCACGTTCTCCTTGCTTCCAACTTTACTGACTTCTCAGCACTGGCTGCCAGAGACACACTCATCAATAATGCGAAGGCGCTGGCTTGACACAGGATGCCGCTGCCAGGGCTTGCTATTCCATGTATTCAGCGTGGCCGACGTGTGGTGCGCTGGCGCATAGGGTCTGAGTCTGAGAGACAGTGTCGTCAGAGTCAGTACCGGCCCACATGCACATAGAGTGAGAGCAGGAAGCAGGAAGTACTGACACGCTGCGCCTATTGCAAGCCTAGAGATCCAGCACTGAGCAGCACGAAGGAAATTTCGCCGCAGTTGTGTTCTGGTTTGCGGCTTGCCCAGACCTCGGGACTTTCCCGGGCCTTAGGACATCGGGACTGCAACCTAAAATCCGGACTGTCCCGGTAAATCCGGGACTATTGGCAACTATGCATAGGGACATGGTTAACCCACTCCCCAGGTAGTTTTACAGGGAGGCAATAGAAGTTTACAAATTAATATATTTATCACATCCCTTTTAGTGTTGTATCCAATGGTGAGCTTAATATAGATTGACAGCATGTTAGCAAATCAAAACATTTTCTCGTGTGTAGTAGGGACGTAGGAATGTTAGCAGGAAGTTGCAAGACTTATATGTCTATTCCTTTGTAAAATATGTGACAGTCTAGTAAAAACATTCTTCTCACTCTCACATAACTCCACCCCTCCCCTCTCAATAGACAAAAAGGAGAGCTGCTGTTTGCTGGACAGGATAGGCAACCAGTGATATCTCCAGATGTTTGGAAACTACAACTCCCAGAATTCCCTAACTACAGAGTGCTTGTAGAGGAATGCTGGGAGTTGTAGTTTGAATTCCCTAACTACAGAGTGCTTATAGAGGAATGCTGGGAGTTGTAGTTTGAATTCCCTAGCTACAGAGTGCTTGTAGAGGAATGCTGGGAGTTGTAGTTTTCAAACATCTGTAGATCTACTGTTTGCTTATCCCTGCTATATATGATAGGGGAACTGAAAGGAAAACATGCCCATTTCCTGAGACAATGAAGTGAGTTTGTTAATGGTTTATTCCATTATTTAAGCAATAGGATCCAGTTTCTGTTTGCTAGACAGAAAGTGGACATAAAAGAGAAACTTACTGCTAACAGAGAATGCTGGGAGTTGTTTCACACTTATGCTCTAATATCATTACACTGTATTGAATCTCAGTACATTCATTAGCCAATGGACATAAGGAAGAAACTTACTTCTAACAGAGAATGCTGGGAGTTTTCAAACATGTGCATATTCAAACCCTTGGGTAGGAATTGCTAAAGCATGGGCTTTTAATGTCTAAAAGTCAGTAAAAGGGCTTTATTCCAGGATGTATGAGAAAGAAATTTTCCAGCAGACTGTGCAAACAGGGAATGCTGGGAGTTGTAGTTTTAACATGTAAAAAGCTGGCCGGTCAAATAGAAATAGGAGTGGTGTGTGTGTGTTTGATCATGTTATGTGGTGGGATTGCCTGGGGACTTTCAGACTTATCCCATTTGAGCCTCCCCCTGGATACTTGCTGGGAGTGGAAAGGGAGAGCAAGTTCAGAATGGATCCTATACCTATCGGCTAAACGCATGTAAGTAGCCTCTCTCTGGCCCCACAGCTTAAACAGCTATATGCATAGGGACAGGCAGACAGATCCCAGTCACTTGCCTGTTTGTGCACTTTGGGGCATATTTATAAAGAGCGAAAAGTGGCGAAAAGTTTCGCGTCGCTTTTTCGCATGGTTTTTCGCCAAAAAACCAGTTAACGCTATTTTATAAGGTAGCGTTAACGAATGGCGAAACCGTTTCCGCATGCTATCGCCAAAACCCTTTTCGCCTTACTTCGCCACACATCGCACGGGTAATTTTAGCGAAAAGGGAGCGAAAACACATAACGCGATTTATAAAGAGCGAAAGTTGTTTTGGCGGTAAAAGAGCGAAAAGTTAGCGCGACCCTGAAGGTGGTGAAAAGTCATTGTTTGAGCGAAAAGGCATGTTTGGAGCCTGTCGTTGGAATTTGGATTGGTTCCTGATTTTTAAGGCAACAAAAATGTAAAAGCCATTTAGACAAATTGTCTTAATGTTTCGCGTTCCTTTCCTAATGCGTGTTCGTCTTTTGAATACGCGATTGTTTGTAAGCGTGTTCGCTTTTGTAATGTGCATTCATATTTTGAACGCCCGTCACTTTTATATAATTCGCGTTCGCTTTATAATGCGTGTTCGTATTTAGACTTCTTTGAGTTCTTAATGTGGTGTTTGTCAGCTTAGTTCTATTAATTTTTGGAGGCAACAGTTTTTTTTTTTTATTTCTTATCACAATTTTGTTTCACTTCAAAGCTACTACAAATGACATTGACAGCAGAATAGCGTGGTGACAATGATTCTGGATTTTTTTAACTTCTGGCCTCCAAATGTTACCACATTAAAATCACAATACTAAAGTTTGATTGAGAGGCCACAATTGTGCACCCAATCATGTGTGTTAGTGCATGCAATTGTGTGTCCCATTCAGACCATTTTGAGACAGTTTTGTCTGCAGATTCTGATGAGCTTCGGTTCATCTCAATGTAGCAAACTATTTACATCACTAACAACCCTGTTAGCAGAAGTCCAAAAAACTAATCATATGACTGATAGAGATGGCCATTTAGCCACAGGATTGGTTTTTTGAGGGCGATCTAAAAAAACCATATTTTCACAAATACTTGATCCATCGTGTATTACAACAGGTTGCAAATTTGTATGTGTAATTTTTAAGTGTAATGGATAAATACTATTGTATACCTCTTATTATTATTGAAAGATTCCCTGTTGTGCCCTCCCTATACTCTACATGTTGTAAGTTCACAAACATGGAGCCACCATTTTGAATTTGTTTGGTAACTTCTGTGGCAGTAAAATATTTTTCTGCACAAATGCAATCTCAATCCCACCTCATAACTCCTTGGATGTGCGAAACATGTTAAATTACATGATACATTACCAAGCTATAAACCTGCATTTTTGGAAATGTATTCGCTACCACATAACAAAAATGCATATGTCATTTAAAGATACAGTATTGACAAATCTGCAATACTGCACCTTTCAAAATACTCCCATGGTAGTCAGATTCTCACACCATCCGCATTTTAATGTTGAGTACAAAGTATACCACTTATACTCTTTCCCTTACATCCTGAATTCTGTAAAGCAACAGGCCCTACAGAGCTTTTCCAATGACAAATATAACATTACCTGCCTGCAGTGTGCAGTGTGCAGTGTGCAGTGTGCAGTGTGCTGTCAGGGAATGCTTAATATTTTTCATTGTCAACAAAAATTAACAACATTTTGGGTTTACATTAAAAAAATATATCTTCCTTAGGAACTTGAGTTATAGTAAAGCTTATATCTGCACATACACTAGACAGACATTTCATCAAACCTCTCATCTATCTAAGCTATCCAAGATTTGTGTCTGACCGACTGTCATTTCAGTGTTTTTGGTTGGTCGGGCAGAATTATTGTATGTCGGCTCTGACCTATCGCCAAAGGTTTGTTTTTCCAAATTGATGAAAGAACAATTGGTCATGTCCACAAATCAGGAGCAATCATGTTGCCCTCTATGGACCCCACAATTGGTCCCGCCTATCTGTTGGACGTGTCTTCTTTGGCAGTGACCGACAGTCCTTCCTCCTGGCCCACCGGTTGGTGGGAAGAATGAAGGTTTGATTAGAGTATGGCCACCTTGATTCACAATCAAATAGCATTTCAATGTTATATGAAAAGAAAGAGACGGACAACTTTACATTTGGCTTCAACTTTTTAAAATATGCAGCCCTTTTTGAGGCCAGAATAAAACTATTTACAGAAAAATAAAAATAAAACAACATAAATATATATCCCACTATTGTGGTGCATTAAAAAAGGCATTTCTCCTCTCCAGCCTAGCTAATTTTTTTTCATATGGCCATGTCACCATCAGTATATCAAAGAGGCCCAGTTGCTGGGAGCGCAGTTGTGGACTCCTGTGTTAGCTGGGATACCAGCTGCAGTAATTTATCCTGCTGTGGCAGGTCCTCTTCGAGCAGCTCCACCTGCTGCTGCGGCGGCAGCTCCTGGTCCCTCCTCCTCCTCCTCCTCCGGCAGCTCCTCCAGCTGCGGCAGCCTCCGCTCCTCCCCCTCCGGCACTCCTCTGCTGTGGCAGCTCTGCTCCTCCCCCTCGGCAGCTCCTCCAGCTGCAGCAGATCCTGCTCCTCCCCCTCCTCTCTGGCAGCTCCTCCCCCTCTCCTCCTCTGGCAGCTCCTGCTCCTCCTCCTCTGGCAGCTCCTGCTCCTCCTGCTGCGGGCAACTCCTGCTCCTCCCCCTCCTCCTCCGGCAGCTCCTGCTCCTCCCCTCCTCCTCTGCTCCATCTCCTCCTCTGGAGCAGCTGCTCCAACATCATCTGTAAATTCAGCAAAATGTAACTTTTGTTGGTACTCTAATCTAATGTTAGCTGACATTATGAACATTTAAATAAATTTAGATTGTCCTTTGTGTTATGTGTTTGTTTAAGGCTGGGTAAACACAGAAAGGACTATTTGTTCCAACTGAGCGATTGCTATGAGTGAGTGTCATCAGCCGGTGCAAATGTCCATTGATTGTTTAAAATGATTCCCTGCCCGATCTGGACAAATGAATTAT
This sequence comes from Hymenochirus boettgeri, assembly GCA_019447015.1. NCBI lineage: Eukaryota > Metazoa > Chordata > Amphibia > Anura > Pipidae > Hymenochirus > Hymenochirus boettgeri. The sequence continues at coordinate 60,112 of JAACNH010001290.1, forward strand.
CGATGTTGGACGCGTCTGGCTGCCCCACACCAGCATCTATTTTCAGATAAACACCCAAAGTGCTGGGAAGTGGCCAGACTCTAATCTCTTCTGATGTGCACCAGAGGGAGTATTGTTACTGAGTGAGTATTGTTACAGAGGGAGTATTGTTACGAGTGAGTGCTTGGCCGGGACAAACGTCCTTTGGTCTTGCAGCAATTTTTTGGGGGGTTGAATTTGCAAAATGCTCAATTGTGTTTCCATAGGGAATCACGTGGATCGATGGGATTTTCATGCATATCCGATCGTTTTGTTCGCCAATTCTGATGAATGAACAATCGATTTGTGTTGCGGCCGCCTGCTCCACAGCAGCCAAGATTTTGCAACCAAAGTGCTGTGAATCGGCCTGTTGTCTGCAAATCTTGGCTGGTGTGATACATGATATGTGCAAGATGTGCAAAATGGAATCTGCATTTAAACATGGGAAGATTATATTGCTTAATAACAAATTATATAAACTTACTAGTTTTCTCTTTTAAAACCAGACAAATACATGTAGGAATATATTTGTCACAATATTAATATGTATTTGAAACCTACCATGAGACATCCTGCTCCTTATGTCTTGCACATATCTGGGCCTCCTCCTCTTAAGGTCACTCCAGTTTTCTCTGGAGATTTTTTAACAAATATCAATATGATATTTCTGGCAACTCTTCCTCTGCAAGCTCTCCATGATTGCCCTCTTTTTTTCAACCCTATTAGGGGTTCCTACAGGCATGTCATAACCCTTTTTGTCAGAACCGACCATCATCTTCAAATTTTCGGGTCATTTTTGCAATGAAGAGAGGCGAAAACGCCACGCCCACTTCCCAAGCGCCCTCGCGCTCAGGAACCGAAAAGCGAACAAAACGCGAATTCGCTAAACGAACACACACTCGCATCAGAAAGGCGAAAGTTTCTTTTTCGCTTTTACTGGTGTGCGCCGTCATAAAAAGAGCGAACTAGAAGGCGAGATGACTAGGAGGTACATTAAGATGATGGTTAAGTACCTCACCAAAAGAGGTATGATACTATGCCTTTGGGTACCAATCATAGGCAAGAAAAAAAGAGAAAGCGGCTAAGAGCGAAATAAGACAAAATATGGTGTGGATATTTCATTGAAGGACCTGCAGGCAGTGGAGCGACCTTAAAAGAAGAAGCCATAATATGTAGAAGGCATAAGACGAAGAATGCCAGAAGGTCAATTTTTTCCCATTATTATATTTTTGTCATTTAATTTCAAAAGTAAAACAAAAATTTTGAACTTGTCACTTTAGCATTATTATTGAGAAAACATAAAAAATATAACATGTCATTAGCAAATGCAAGAAAAAAATAAGGAACCCAATTGGTTTTTCTATCAAAATGTAGCCTAGGCCACACTAATGCGCTTCTAGTCTGAGTATGCACTGCCTGTAATTAAAGCATGTACGTCCTTTGGACATTATTATGTGCACAAATCTGGTGCATTGTGTCCTTTCTGCATGCAATTGGACATTTAATGTTATGGAAATGCATGCAATTGTGGACCAAAATTGCTGATTGCATGCGCTTCCAAACAGAAAACAGATGCTATCACTTCATATGCAGGTAAGGTTAAAAGCTGAGGGGTGTGTGACATCACAATAAATTATTGTAGACATTTTGCATACAACTCCTTTGCCTTTGGAAGCCAAAAATCCTTAAATGTTTATCACACAACCTCCCCTTTAATTCTTATCTCTTCTTCCCCTTTAAGGAAAAAATACCTAATACCCACTTAAGACATATCACAAGAACTTCCCTGTGAGGCTCTCCAAAATTAATTTTGAAGCTGAACAATCCAAATCACATTAAGACATACGGGAAAAAAAGACATTAATGTGTAAATAAACTATTATAATTTCATTAATGCGTTTCACTAAAATTTTACTTGAAAGATTAGAGAACAAAAATTTGATTAACACAACTTCTATTGCAGTACAAATCGCATGTGCAAACACAATGAAATCGCATGCGATTCCATGTGCAATAGCGTTTGCATGTGGCCTTTCTATTTTGCAAATGTATGCAAACAACATTTTTAAATGAATCGCATGGCCTTCTACCACACTGCACCGCAACACAATTACACACGGTATCGCCTGCATTTAATTTATTTCATTTGCTAATGCGCGATCGCCTTTTGGTTCGCGTTCGTCTTCCAAATGCACGTTCGTCTTGCTAATGCGCGATCGCCTTTCTGATACGCGTTCGCCTTCTGATACGCGTTCGCTTGCCTTATGCGTATTCGCCTTCCTAATGCTCATTCGTCTTTTGAATGCGCATGCGCGTTCGTCTTTCGAATGGGCGTTTTTTTTCTGGTGATATCCATGTTGCTCACTTTCTGGTTGTTTCTTCCAAATCGGCCAATTTTCGTATAATTTAAATATACTGCCAATAACGTTTAACAGCTGGCTAGTCACTAACAAAGATCGGATGGTTTTTCCCTTATTTGGACACAAATTGGAGCGACTTTAGAAAAATGGAAACAATAAAGTTTGATTGATACAAACACTATTTAAACACAGCAATGAAGCTGATCATTGTGGGTAGAGAAATGAGTGAGGAGGAGGTCCTGATTGCTGCCTGTGGCAATGGAATGCCTCAGCAGCTGCTGTGTTGCTGGATGAGGAGGAACACAGGCAGCGTGGAGTACAGAGGAGGGAATTTTTTCAGTTAGGATCAGACAGCCTCGTTTCTTCGAAGAGATTTTGTCTTCTGGACGAGCTGTCTGATGAGGAGGTTGTGCGTCACTTCGCCTAAATCGCCCCACCATACAGGACTGTGGCAAACTGGGCGTTTTGTTGGAGCCAACACAAGGCGGAATGTGGCATTGCCTGGGATGACAAAGCTTTGTCTGTCCTTTATTTTTTTTGGCAATGCCCACTTCAGCCTGTGACGTCACAACTCCTTGGCATGAGTCAGCCTTCTTTTCCAGGATCCTCCTCCCAAAGGTTCTGACTGCAATTTTGCCTTGTCCAGAGAATATATCCGGTTTCCGTCCAGTGAGTCAGAGTGGCAAAACATCAAATCTGATTTTTTTTCAGCTAGGGGGTTTTCCCAAACTGCCTAGGAACAGGAACAGGGACGTAGCTACCAGGGTGCAGGGGATGCGACCACACCAGGGCCAAGAAGTCCAAAGGGGGCCCCCATTTTGTGGTAAGTTTCTAATATAACAGTCTGTGTGGCCAACTGTTTTACCAGTGGTCTGTGTACAAAAGCATTTGTTACATACCTGTGTGTCAAGCAGTTTAACCAGTGCTGGCTGTGCAGTGCCAGTTTCCCCAACAATCTATCTGTCTGCATGCCAAGCATTTCACCAGCCTTTGTGTCAACAATGTTACCAGTGGTTACTACAAAGATTTGACCAGTAATTATTTTGTTTTGCAAGTAACAATTGGTGTTTGTGGCGGTGTGATGCAGCCTTCCTCCTGGAAACATCATGTGATGGCTAACTGCACACCTGGTTTTTGATAATAACGACAGGCAACTTTACATTTGGCTTAAATGTTTTATCCAAGCCTTTTTTTTGTTTGAAAATTGTAAACCTTGTTTGTTTAAATATTTTTTTCACACATTTATAACAATATAACAAAGAATAATAAAAAACAAATGAAAAAAACTATTACGGCTCAAAAAAGCCATCCTCCTTTCCAGCCTTAACATTCTGCGGGCTCATGCCATCCAATTTGGCATTGAGGACCTCAGTCATGTTCAGAATGAGGTCCCTTATCTCCTGTGGTGGTGGTGGGTAAGGGCTCCTCGGTGGTGGTGGTGGGCTTCTCTCTGGGGAGAGCATGGTGGCGTGTGGAGATGCAGCTGCTTGCTCCTGCTCCTCCTCCTCCTCCTCCTCATGCTCCTGTGGAGCTGTTGGTTCCGCTTCATCTGGAAATGAAAAAAAATTGAACAGTGTAAGTCATGTTATGTGAAATCTTTGTTGAATAGCTTTGAGTGGCGTAAGTAGGACTCCCTGGTCCTCCCAGCAAAATAGGATTGGCCCCTATCGTGCTTCAACCACAGTGGTTTTAGGAAAGAAGGCTAGATTTGTTAGAGGATAAATGAGAAGGGCCCCCTTGGTTCCTGGGCCCCCGTGTTGTTGCTCCCCACCTGCAGTTACGCCCCTCTTGGGTGTAATGTGTTTATGGTACATGATATTACTAAATGTGCACAATGCAATCGGCGTTTAAACCTTTGTAGGATTCTATTCTTACTGACACATGATATGAAGTTATCAGATTCTAGTGTAAAACTTCGAACAATACATGTAGGAATATTTATTCATTATTTTCTCACACTAATCACACTAATATGAACTTTGAAATACCTTCATCCATCTCCTCCTTAGGTCTTGGACATAGCTGGCTCCTCCTCTTCAAAATCACTCCAATTTCTGTGGAGCTCCTTCAGGCTCCGATCCACCCATATCTCCGCAGGATCTTCCTTTGGAGACTCTCCTATTATGGCCCTTTTTTTGCCTTCCTGTTGGTTTGTGCAACAGGGAGGTTGTCATACATTTTTGGTGAGGTACCTCACCATCACCCTCAGATACCTCCTAGTCATGGTGGCTGTGTATATAGAGCGAGAACAACAATCCCCCTTGCCTGTGGGTGCACTTCCGGCATAAAAAGCGAATGTCGCTAGCGAAAAAGGAGCAAAAAAAGCGAATAATCAAAACAAATTCTGGGGAAGGCGAAATTTGGAAAGTGAATTAAGAGCGTATGCTGTGAAATAATTTTGATGCACAATATTGTCTCAATGTGTATAAATGAATATTTTTAATTGTTCAGAACAATACAGCATTGCTACTAATAATACACTTCTATTTTTCGCATCTTCAAAGTCCGCGTCTTTCGCCTTCCGCTTTTCGCCTTTGGCTTTTAGCGAATAGCGAAGCTTTGAATGCGCATCGCTTTTTTCATGCTATTGGTGTAGGACCAGTTAGAAATGAATATCAATAGGAGGTATGTTCCCCCCCCACTCAGTTTAGGCTGGCCTGCTCCCCTCTATACACACAGAGGGGTTGACGCACTATATGAAAGTACTGTTCCATGTTTGGTTAAAACCCTCAAACAAATGTGGCCTTTCCAAAGAGGACACCTTCTAAGAATATATAGATTAATTTAGAAGTTTTTAAATATGTGTGTTTCTTATTGTACAGGGCGTAGCTACCAGGTTGGCAGAGATGGAGCCCAGGGTCCTTAATTTTGTGGGTAAGTTCTGAAATACACAGTCTGTATGCAACTGCTTTACCCAGTGTTTCTTGTACAAAAAGCTTGTTGAACACTGATTGTGTTTCCATCATTTAACCAGTGCCTGGCTCTGCATGCCAAGTTTTCCAACAAATGTATCAGTTGTGTGCGTGTCAATGTCCTCATGCTAGCATTGCAAATGGTGCTAATTAGAAGGGTGAAAATTGTGGAGTTGGCCTTTACCATCTGCTTGGAACCTGTGGTGGAATCACCAAAAATGGATTTGGAAGACCCCTGCCACTTTAACAGCAGCCATTACTCGCTGGGTTAAATAGTGTAGTTTAAAAGTGGTGCAAATGCACTTCTTAAATACATTGCTTGCTCCGTTTGCATAGATATCTTAGGATTCTCATTCAGATGGTGCGAATATGTAATGAAACTTGCAGTAGCCAATTTAATCTGGTTATAGCTCAACTTTAACTTGATTTTCAGCACAGAGCATGATTGCTAATGACCACCCACGGTATAATTAATGACATAATCCTTACGTCCGCTAACATGGACATTATACAGAAAATATTGTATTTGCCAAATCACAGAGGATGAGAAGCAAAGAGCTGAGGAGGAAGAAAACACAGATGACATGAACCTGCTCCTCACAACAACAACCACTACTACTGCTGAGGGACACCCACACATCCCATCTGTACCATCGGATATTCACAGAAGACAAATGGCAAAGAAATGTTTGATCACGAAAAAGACACATTCTATTCATGTGAATATATATAAAAAAAAAAATAAAAAAAAACAAAAAAAAAAAAAAACTACTGCCTACAAGTCTAACCGACACCTTCTTCTGGGGGTTTGGTCAGTTTTGTGCGCTGTTTTTTTTGGGGGCAAACGGACACAAGCACTTGCAGAAGACTCTCACCGTTCGCCGCAGGTGTAGCATCCCCCACGATTTTGCTGGGCCGGAGTAAATTTACTTTTTAAGCTTGATCCTTTAAGATCCTGAGAAGCTTGAATCTCCCTTTTGATTTTCAACTTGATTATCTGTGATAGATGTCTTGGTTGGTGGAGGTGAAACTCCGCCAACTTCCCATAGTATTTTACTCAACAATACAATATTTTTCCGTCTTTCCTGGCGTCGTTGTCCTTGTCACGCGTCGCAGGAGCTCTTCATTTGCCGACTATGTTGGAGTATTGCCTCCTTTGAAGCTGCAAGGTAGTTTGGAGGGCTGGAGGCTGATCTAAGCGAGTCACTGCAATAGGGGGAGTCCTTGTGTGGCTTCCCAAGCCGGTGACCCACCTGGCGGAGGACGATTGGGGGTATCCTCTACAGTAAAAAATAAAAACAAATTAGCCCAACCTGCTAGATATATAAGTCATAAGGATAAGAGACATGGGGTTGGAGACGGAAGCTCACCAACAGATTGACAGGACAGAAAGATGATTTCAACGACACTAACTTATCCCATAGGACATTGTGAAGTTGTAGGTGACTTAGGGTTGTTTGAAATAGAATCTGTAGGGAGCCATGTACTCAGTAAATCAGTGTGTCCCGGTTTTTATTCGGACTAAACTTGTGGTTCTTTCCTCAGGATTGTTTCTCTAGGAAGTATTTTTTCAACGACACTTACCATTATCTTCAGGTTCTGAAGCCACTGCTGCAGGTCGAGATCCTCTGGCCCCTCCGGTGTTGCTGGCCGGCAATTCTACGGGAGCCTCAGGTGTGGTTTGGCATTCTGAGGCAGATGCTGTGTTTAAAAAGGAGAAGAATATTGAAATGAATTCAAAGCCATTACACAATCATACTCTCATCACTCAAATGTTGATTTATGTTATAAAGTGGTGTGTCTTTGTCCATGTGGTGTATATTGTCTGTACGTGGGTGTCCCATCCATGTGTGTGCTGTCCGTATCTGTTTGTGTCTGTCCGTCTTGTGTGTGCACTGGTAAATGTCCTTCTGTTAGCTCTTATTTTGTTGGGGCTTTCCTCATGACTATTTCGATTATTGTTAGACTAACCGATCTGTACATGTTCACATTACCCTCTTGGTCAGTGTCTGCAATGGTCTTTCCAAACCGACCACGGACTTCTACTCCATTGCAGCATAAAGTTTTTTTCGTACTCAGTGGGCCCAACCTCTCATAGGGTCCTACCCCCAGTCCTTTGCCAAGATTTTATTTGGCCAATTTTCATTATTTACCCTAAGTAGTAAGACAAGATTTGGGGACCAAGTGATTAATATAGGTACATCACAATTAATGTTGTGGACTATATTGTTGCAATCTTGTACTAGATAACATTAGTATTTTTCTAAAAAGAGTAAAAGATATTCAATCGCTTCTCTTTAATTGTTTGTATAAACAAAATAACATGTTACCCTTAATGTCACTGAGTCGTTTTTTGACCAATGGCACATCCCGTCTTACGTGCTGACGGCATTGACCCTGTTGGCTATTTCTTTCCAAAATCTCGTCTTTTCCGGCCAGCTGATAGCTTCAGGGACTGTGGCCCCAAATAAGATGTCCCATTTGGGGACCACATCCTCTACAATGGCCGTATTGTTCCTCATAACGAAAATCTCACATTTTCGGTAGTCCTTCCAACCTAATAGCTTACAGAAGTGAAAGCATTTAGAAGGTTTATTCACATAAATACGGTTTTAAGAGCAACCCTGCAGTTTAATTACCCAGTTTCTTGCGCATTCCCCCTCTCCCAAGATGTCTTCGTCTATAACCGTTTAGGTGTGAGACGGTGGGAGCTGGAACACACGTCCCGAAGGGATCAAGCTGAGGCTCCGGTTGGGGCCATTGGAAGTCATGCTCCAGTCTTCCTCCGCTTCTGAGCTCAGCTCCAATCAGAGACCCTCCTCTTCCAGCATTGCTGAAAATATTGCTTTCAGCCGTGCCGCACTCTGGGCTTCGGAAGGGTCCCATAAATGGGTGGGAGTGCCAATCGTATCTGTTATCAAAAAACACATTGTTTTCTGTTATTTTACATCTTTTTCTTTAGAGAGTCACATACAAAAAATCAAATATTCCATGGGGTTTGTGTATTTGGTTGGTTGTGGAAAGTCTGCTTGCAAATTGATTTGTTTGTGTTGAAATCCACATTTTAAATGCAGATTTAGTTTTAGAGTTTTGGTGAATCCTGATAGTTTCTCATGTTTCCCTATTGATCCAGTAGAATTTTGATATCTCCCTGTAGTAAGAAGGATTGGTGTGTTTTGCACAAAGATAGTTGTAATATTTTTGGTCAGCATGGACTTACTTCAACATATTGTGCAGTATACACTAAAGCAAGTTCTGACACTGAAAGTAAGACTCCAAAATAAACAGGGATCACGTATTATCCGATTATTTGAAACTTTCCAGAGTGACTGTTGCATAACTTGTAATTACATTTAGTTAGGGACTATCCTCAAACTGCACACCCCACACACACCAGGTTAAGGTCGCAAACAACAAACTAATTTATAGAGTTAACTCCCTTGTGGTTTTCAAATTCATAGTGCCATTGACTACCTACTAGAGGGAGATGTAAGGAAAACAGTTTGTTCCAAACACTTATTTATCTAAATTAAAATGAACTTCTGGCCAAAGGAGGCAGGCATTCAAACATCTGATTTTTAGTTTAATCCACTAACTAGTATGTTAAATGGTTTTGCCAAAAAGAAGAACACATAAAGATCCTCTCTAGACAAATGTAGGAATGAGATAGCCACTACTTGTTTGGGTTTTAAAACTACAAAATTTCCCAAGGTATCACCTTCAGTGTGTTTGCTTTGGGTTCTCTTTCCCTCCGCCTCCGGTGTTCTTGTTCCTTTTTAACAAAAGAACCACGGCCACATGGTGTAGTGAAGGTGTGTGATCTTTTTAAGGGTTGGGAAATAGGGGTATTTGCGCTCATTGGGTCAATTCGCGGTGCGAAAAAAACGGCTAATCGCGGCTAATATGGTAAAATGCGACTTAATTTGGAGCGCTACCACATAGTATCCGCGTTTTTTAAACTCGCGCGCATGATGCGTATATTGCAATTTTCCCGTTTTTTAATATCGCGCGCGCAATACGTGTGAAGCATGCGTATTTGTCATTATTCGCGTTTTTCAACGCGCGCGCATGCGTAATTTCCATTTTAGCGCTTTTCATCGCGCGCAATACGTTGCAACATGGGCTTATTTGCATTTTCCGCGTTTTTGCTCAACGCGACACGCGCAGATAAAAGCCAGGTATTTGACTATTTCGTGTTTTCAAATTCGACGCGCGCGAATAACGTGCACATGGCGTAATTTGTCATTGTGTCCGCGTTTTCATCAACGCAGCGCGCTCGGCGTATTTGCTATTTTCGCGGTTTTTCAAATTCGCGCGCAATAGGCACAGGCGTATTTGTCATTTTCCCGCTTTTTTTTTCAATTCAACACATTTCTTTTTTGCACAAAAAACCATGCTCATGCCCTTTGTTTTTTCCTTAAGGACTGGACACTAGTGGCTTGTTTGGTTTCCTGCAGCCATGAAAAGTGGAATATTTGGCGTGTAGACATTAGGAATCGGACTTTGGGATTAATGTTTTCACATTTATTAACCAAGTCCTATCCTCCCAAAAGCCAGGACATGCTACAAACGGCAAAACAAAAAACCCATCCACACATGTACAATTCCCTTCCCTGCCTCTCTCCATTCTCTTAAAGCCTTTTGGAAGTGGCCCATGCCACATAATAACTGTTACAATACTCCGCCATATTTAGCCCCAGATAATTGGAGTTCATTGCTGCTGTGCCGCTCCTCCCTCCTCTGCTATGACAGCACCTACCCCTCCTCCGTGGCTTCTCCTACCTGGCTGCTACTCACTCACTAGCTATTCCCTCACTTAGTGGTCACTCTGCCTCTTACTCTGGAGTCATTGAGTGCCAAATTATCTGGAATGTGGTAAAGTTTCTCCATTAGTTTAAGAAATGGTTATAATTAATCTATAGAGGAGTTTAGGAAGGAAATCTGTTTGAATGTCTTTGGTCTGCAAAGCACATGATATGTGCAAGATGGGCACAATGTGATCTGTCCTTTAGACATTTTGAGCATATATAGGTTTTAGATACATCATTCAAAATAATCAGTTCCAACATCAAATCTATCACAGTATATTAGTTAGCTTTTTTTATAGCACACATTACTAATTCAACAAGGAATATGTAATACTTTTTGTGGGACCAGAAAAGAATCTGTGTATGGTCAAATACCCTACCAGACATCATTGGTCCTTTGTCGGACACAACCATCCAGGCTCCTCGTCTTATTTTTGCTCACTTGATTGGGAGGGTGGCTCTTAAACCAAATTGTCCAGGTAGATTTCATGGAAATGTTCCTATGTAAGACTCTCCATTGAATTGCACTTTTATTTTAAAAAAGCGAATAGAAAATAGCGAAAGCGAAATGCGAATCAGCGACTCCCGAAGGCGAAAGCGAAATACGAGTATGTTATTGTTGCGTTTTAGAGCTTTGCCGACGCTTTTGGGCGCAAAGCAAGGGGCGGGGGCGTTTCCGCTGTATTCAAGATGACTAGGCCATACTTAAAGCTTATGGTTGAAACAGCTCACCAAAAAAGACGTGATGCACCTGCCTTTGGGGACACAGACAAAAAAAAGACAAAAAAGCGCCTAGGGGGGATTTAGGGAGAGCCTCCCAGAGGAAGATTGGGAGGAAGTATGGGCTTCAAATGTCACTCCAGACCTGCAAAGAAATGGAGTGACCTAAAGGAAAGGAGCCTGCCATTTGTGCAGGGATTAGGAGCAGGAGCATACAGGTATTTTTATTAATGCATTATTATTTATCCGAAATAATATTTCTACTTTTATTTTTTTGTTAAGCCGTTTGAGAAATAGAAAGATAACGTTATAAAATTGTCTTAAGAGAATTATAATCACTCTCAATGTTTAAGAGACAGATGTAATGAGCAAATTTGGCACATATCTCGTGCCGTACGGCAAGGGCAACACTATAACACCAACACATCACAAGCACCCAATGGATCAGTGTCCGCACACGATTGTTTGTTTGTTTCGTTTTCTCATGCTTTTTCCATGTTCCATTATGGAAACACTGCATTAACGTCACACAAAAATAGGGGATGCATGTATTGAACAAAATGCCAAAATGGACACGCAATCAGCTTAGGGATAAGCAAACACTACTCGTTAGGTTTTGGTTATAAAAAAGGTCAGAACATAAACAGTGGGCACTGCCAGGGGGTAAGGTCTGTATTCTATTATACAAATACCAGAGAACAAGAAACATCATTTGTCATTCGCTGATCATAATCTCTATTAAACAATGTGTAAAACACTGACGGTGTTGGAAAGCTGGTTGTATTAAAAACAACACAATTAGCTGTGAGGTTTCAACAGGACCATCAATTCCCAGTTGATCCATCAATATCAGTCGGTTCACCATGTCTAATTGTCTGGTCTAACTTTATTGGCAAAACTGTGGACAGTAACAGGATAAAATACTGATTTCCATCTCTGTACTAGAGACGTGTTTCCATGGTAGTGGGATGTTCCATTGGTTTCATACTGTATGTACAGTGAAAGGCTGGGGTAGACAAAGTACATAAACCATGAAGTTGAGTTTGGTATACATACCAAGGTAAATATTACTACATAAAATGCCATTATCATTGTACTGTACCATGATTGGTGTGACGAAAGAAGGAACATAAGATTTCCCATAATGCAGTAAAAAAACAAGAGATTATTTACCTTGTAGTCAAGAAAAAAATTCTCCCCAGTTGTAAATACTTGTGTAATATAAAGATACATGAAAAGTAACAAATTAAATGCACTGTCCACTGCTTGTAAAGGTATCCTTTAACTCCTCTTCATCATAAGCTTTTTAAAAGTACTTTGAGAGATAACGGTCTTGACCAAGTAGAGCACAAAGATGGATTCCCAAACAATCTTGTGTGGATCGAAACTGAACTCTCCTGATAACCCTATACGTGTTCGTATAAACACCTGGCTCTGTTCTATTACAGTGTACGCTAAGTCACGGAAGAAGAGATTCCTCCAGCTTCTCTCCATACTAACTGCTGGTGATCTAGATCACTTCCTGGACTCTCCTAAAACATGAAGAGAGGTAGAGCCAAGGGTGGAGGCAAACCTTGACAGACGGTGTAAAACACATTGGGCCATATTTATAAGATTCAGTAATGTCCGATAATCGTATTACCTTACCTTATTATCTTTTATTTCCAGGTGTTCCGAGGATACCTTGATGAATCCGAGGGAATACAGACAATGCCTGGATCGAGACTTTGGCTAAAAGATTCATCTAGGATACAGAGGAACCCCTAATGGATTTTGTTAACAGTACATTTGGATTTAGGCTTGGCCTAGCCCGCAACCACACCAGATTATTGGTTATTTTTCTCGTTCTCGTGCTTTAACGATGGTTCGACGTGTTTGGTGGGGTTTTTGGGTCGCCCATTAGTAGATGTATCGTATGATTTCCCAATGAAAACCAACGGGCTTAATGTCTCATCCCGTTTGTCTGGTTTAAGAAGAAGAAAGTAAATAGGGAGAGCGGAATAATTTATACACGAACACTGGCATGCGTAGGAGCGGTGAGCAGTGCAGAAGTTAACTCGCTAATCCCCAAACTAAACTAAAAATTCAACTGACCTGATCCTGCTCCCACAACGGGCAACATGTCTCTTTTCAGAATTGCAACGTGTCTTTCCAGATTGCCGTGGGACAGGCCAGTAACCTTTTTAGTTTAAGGTAATAGCAAGTTAACTCACTGTCCAACGCTTCTTATCGAGACAGCTTCTTTAGTGATGAGCCAGTGCGGTTAAGTAGCATCCAGTGTGGCAGTAACTTTAAGAATGTGTAGTTTTCCATTTCTTGTTCCGCCGTTCGTAAATATTGAGATTATAAAAAGTAACCTGCTTTTCTGCTATTTGTGAACCCAAACATTTCCTTAAAGGATTTTTTTTAAGCTGCCACTAACTCTTCCACAAAAAGTGGGGGCTTGTGGAGGGGTGGTTTTGTAGCTAAACTAACGCGGAGTGACTGGCGGGCTGACTTGACACTGTCTGGTGACATAAGGCCTGGCCGTAACAGTAATTAACTGGAACCTCCGCCTTCCAGTTCAGCGAGAACTGAAGTGTCAGCCCTCCAGTTCACCACCAGGTTGATTAACATGTGGCTCTGAACTGGAGGCTGACTTCATGCCCACGTGACTGGGCATACAAGTTGCCCAACTGACTGGTAATAATGTGCCCACAGTGACTGGAACTACAGTTTTCCCAAAGTTGGGTATGTACGTACAAGTTGCCCCACAATACGTGGTATCATCTAAAAGTTGCCCACAGGTAAACTGGTACATACAGTTGCCCACAGTGGACTAGGTACCAGCAAGATGCCTACAGTGAATGGTACATATAAGTTTATCTACTGTGTCTGTGGCAGAGATTGTACGGCAGCATAGGCTAGGGATCAGAATCACAGCTACTGTTAATTCGCACACTGAGTGCAGCAAGAACCCAGCACAATCTGCAGATCAATCAGAGATTTATCAGCACTGTGGGTAATGCTATAAGAAATAGCACTGGCAAACTTGTAAGCAATCTTTTCTTTCAAGGCAAATCTTTTTTATTTCCATATAATGGGATCTTTCTCCTTAAGTAAGAATCTAAGAATCAACTCAGTGTTATTGGAACTCTGGACCGCAAGATCCCTGATCTACGCCATGAGAAGGAAATACTACAGGGACGGCCCGAGCTAGCATGGTGCACATTACTGAACTTCATGGAAGCTCAGTCCGGAAGGGATTACAATCTGGAGGACCGCACTATTGCTAACAGAACAAAACAGTTCTCTAATAACCTGAAACAAGATTGGAAATGGGAAAATGTTAACATCTATGGAGAGAAGCCAGGGACTAACTCAAACCATTCACCTAGACTGGACCAGAAATGTCCCATGCCACCCAACCCAAATTATGTCCTATATTAACTCTCACCCATGACTGCTTTTCACCACTGAGTGGGTGCTTGATAGTCCTGCCTGTGCTTTGGAGGTATGCATTGTGATTGGAGATACTGCAATGTGTTCCTTGTTTATCTAAATCTAAATATATAAAACGGCGCATGGTGCTCAGTGGTTAGCACTAGTCGGCAGCACTGAATCCTGAGTGTGATTCCCCCTTGGGACACTCTGCAAGGAGTTAGTTGTATTGTCTCCCCATGCTTGCGTGTTTCTCCTGTGCACTTCCGGTTACAACCATAAAGACTAGGGATATTAAAAGCAACGATAAATAAGCGCCAAAAAATTACCGCCGCACCTCGCACGTGCCTCGAAATAGCGCTATCCCGTTATTATAAGAAAACGGCGGATACGCTATTCCCGCGATGATGTATCGGGCCGCGTGTGCTTGCGGTAATTTTAAGCCCTGTGCCGATACATAGTATCGCGCGAAGGGACTTAAAATCCATTCCCGACGGCCCTTCTCCTAGGGGCGGGGCATACGCCCACCACGCGCCCCACACCCCCCTCGGCGGCGACACCCGCCAGCCGGCTTCCCAGCAGCCCTCCAACCCGTTCCACGCTCGCGGCAATCTCGGAACGGTAGGCTAGGAGTGGCTGCCGAAGGGGCCCAGCAGGTGGTTCGCGACCACCCCCTCGCACCCCCTACCCCGGCAATCGCCTCCAAGCCCCCGCACGCCGCACGGCCGCTCCCGGGGAAGGGGAAGGGAGGGGCGCCGATGTGAGGGGTTGGAGGCTCCCTCCAGTGGGCCTGAGAGAAGGGTCCTTTGGGGACGGTCCCGGTGCTTGAAACACGAGACAACCCCCCTCCTCGGCCACTATTATAAGGGCCCTTTGCGGCCACTGACAATGCTTTGGCGAGGTCCGCAGCTTCGGAACCAGGACCCCAGTGTGGCTCTTTAAAAAGCCCCTTGGGCTGCCGTTCTTCTTTCTTTCCAGTCCCGGCGTCCATCGCACTCCGCAGAGGCCGCCCGACCCCCGCGACGGTACCACCCTGCGGGCCGCCCAGGGGTACCCCAGGCAGGGCGCCGGCGGGAACCCCTCACGAGGCGTGTTTGCCGCGTCTTGATCCGATGCGTACTCTCGGGCTGTCGACAACCACCCCACTCAGGTCGCCGATGCAGGCAGACTCATTGCGGCAGCAGTGAGCCCGCTTGGCACCGCCTGCCGGCATCAGGAGCCGATGTTGCCCAGCGCTTCTTTTCTTGCATTCTACTGCGATGGAATCGAGTTACGCGGCGGGGACGGAAAGCTCCTCTTATATATAGGTTTAAGACAAATCCATAGCTAAGCTTTTCTGAGTGTGGTCAATTTTTAAGACTTGCTTACAATTAACCAATCAGATTTGCGAAAGTTCTGGATGGAGCTCCCCCCTAGCTTCCACCCCAGGGCGGGCCGTTTTCGGACTTTTATAAAGTCGCGTTAAACGCGATTTAGTGCGTTAATGTCGCGACGAAAACGGCCCGCGAAAAGTTAACGAACGAACCTTTATAAATATGCCCCATAGTGATAGGTCATATATGTAAATAAAGTTATTGGATTGTAAGCTTTTCGGGGATTGTAAACTCTTCGGGGCAGGACTTGATGTGAATGTAAACATGTAATTGTAAAAGCCACGGAAGCTGTTGGTGCTATATAAATCTGCAGCAATAATAATCCCTTATATATTATATAAATAAATTTATATTTTTACGGAGATTGCATTGAGTTTTTAGGAGCAACTAACTAGGTGGGGGTATATAGCATTATTACACATAGGAAAGGTCCATATGTATGTTTGTAATTAGCACTATTTAATTAAAATCACCATAAGAAATAACACCATACAAAGTATAGTACTACTAACTACTACTGAATTACAAAACAATTTATATACAATTAATAAACTAAACTTACTTTTCTGGACACCCCTAAGTTTGAATGGAAAACTCAAAATGATAGGTTAAGACACCTCCAGGATTTCTACAGGGTCTCCATGTAGACACTAAAAGGATGTGGAATTTTACTAACATCCAATGAGAGGTTATGATCTTACACTGTTAGCAAATCAAAAAATTCTCTTAGGCATTGTCCATGACAAGACAGGAAGTGTAAAGAAGTTCCTGTATTACACCCAGTTATATGCTGTTTGTAAAACATGTGACAGTCTTAGCCAATTAGAACATTCTTCAGACTCTCAAATTTACTCCCCCTCCACCTCTCCATAGAAAGTAATGAGACAATCCAGTTTCTGTTTGCTAGACAGGAAGTGTCTGTTTATGATCAAATGACTTTGCATGTCTCTAAAACTACCAAGCATTCTTAGAGAAATGGGCAGTTTTTACCCCAATATTAATATATTAAACATGAGGCTGTCAGGTACCTTCAGTTATAAGAAGGCTCTCCTTCATTTTATACCCTGTGGGGAGCTTTTAGCTCCTTTATCCAAACCTCTCTATGACTTGTCAAGCTAATCAGAATCCTGTGTTTCCTAACCCCATAGTGACTGTAAATCTGGAACTTGCTGTGGTAATTACCAATAAGTATGAAACTAGCATGTTATTCTGGATCCTGTATAGGGTCTCAGGATGTCCAATGGAGCTGTTCAGATTGAATTGCACATTGTGGCAGGATTGCCTGGATCTGTGTTCAGATCTGCAGGTTAATATCATTTTGTCTGGATACATATAATACATGTGTCCCAACTGAGCATCTGCTTGTGCTGAGAGCCGGACAGATGACTGTTGGTCACCGATACAGTGGCTGCAGCCAGCAGCGCATGTGACAGGGGGGGACTGATCATGTGGTCCTATAGGGAACGCAATCGATTGGCCGCATTACAACGCCCATTTGTCTGATACGGACGACCCCCCCAAACTGGTCGCGGTGGCCGCCCCACATCCACACATAGTTTCCAGCCGAATAACGTGGCACGTATTGGTTCGGTACATGGTTTTTACCCAGCCTTAAGGTTCCTACAACACATGCGATCGCGGGTTGCCAACCCGATGACGCACGATGGTAGAACGGCCGATAGTCGGCCATGTATGGGCGACTTTTATCGGATTCTTACAATGGACTGTTCTGTCGATACACGGCAGGATATCATAATCCGAAACGGCCGTTCGACACGTCAGGTGGCACCGGCAATCGCATGTGTGAGCACGAACCTTTAGACTGTTATAGATTAACTGCCAGTAGGTGCGTATTGGAACGTGAAAGTGAGTGTTAAGTCTGTAGCCAGGGAAAATGTCTTTTATTCCAGGATGATATAAAACTACGTTTTCCAGATTCGTGCAGTTAGGAATGTGGGAGTGTAGTTTTTAAAACATGTGAAAAGTACATTAAGAAGACAAAATGCAAAACAAGATGAGAGCTGGGTTTGTAGTTTTCAAAAGGAAAGGTCACAGTTAGGGTCTTAGATCTAGACATGCCTTAGCTACAGCTATTAAAAAAAAATTACGGCAAACAGAGAATGCTGGAATTCTGGTTTCAAAACACGTAAAAGGGTTACAACACGCCTGCTCTATTACCAATTGAGGCGTACTATATCTAGACACATGCTTGGCCACAGGGCAATAAAATAAGATACTTTGCATTCCCCACCCATTTCTTTAAGTGAGAAATATGTGTTTATATAGGTTAGATTATTAAGGCAATGGTTGCCAATTATAATACTAACATGATCTATGGGTGGTCCCTTCTGTTATAAGAAGGCTCTATTTCAATTTTAATACTCTGGTGGAGCTTTTAGGTGCTCCTCTATCACACCTCGACCTAACATGTATATTCAATCATATCCTGTGTTCCCAAAGTCCTAACCCATAGGTTAGTTAAAACTGTTGTGGTAAATACTAATAAATATGAAACTTGCATGTTAATCCAGGATACTATATGAATTTA
Source organism: Hymenochirus boettgeri (assembly GCA_019447015.1). Classification (NCBI taxonomy): domain Eukaryota; kingdom Metazoa; phylum Chordata; class Amphibia; order Anura; family Pipidae; genus Hymenochirus; species Hymenochirus boettgeri. The sequence goes on from JAACNH010001290.1 coordinate 78,271, forward strand.
AGGTGGATATACATATATTGATTTTACTCATCCAAAAAAGCGCTCATGCATATTAGTTTGATCTGCCGACAGCACACTTTCCCATTCTTATATGCAAGACAGGCGTTTCTTGCAAGGGATCGTCAATGTCACGGGAGCACCGGTCGGGAAAGTAAAACGGATATATGTAGTGGCTGACTTTTTTGATGCCCAAAGGTGTGTTTAGATTTTGGCTGGGTCAGTTCTCAGACCTGCAGGTTATTCCACATAGACCCTCTAATTCTAGCTGGCAGTTAGTATAGGTAAGGGAGGATATAAGTGTGTGTTTGTTCCTAATAGATGACGATTTGTTGTTTTTTTAGGACATTCAGCTAATTTTATTATTTGCCCCCATGGATGTTTCCTGATGGTTCCTGTGAGCACTGCAACTACACATAGCAAAAAATACACACATAATTTACCAATGGTGCACCAACGGGCACACTTTTTGCTAGTAATTATAATAAATAAAATAATTCATAATAAGTAATAATAAAAGTCTATTTATATATGTATGTTACAGAAAAAACTTCCAAACGAACTGGGACAATTTCAGGAGCCTTGGTATTATACAGTATATACTCGAATATAAAGTCGATCCCTAGTATAAGTCGGGGGGGTACTATTTTTAACTGAAAATTAGTAAACCCGATTGACTCAAGGTAAAGTCGCAGGGGTTAGAGAAATAGAAATTATGACCCCAATACTGCTTTCTGATTCTGTATTGTTTGAGGCTTTAGTTGCCCTGTAAATGGACAGTAGAATTCCCATACAGCAGTTCTATACAGTATAACCAAATCCAGTATTTCTATTACTGTAGGGGAATACGTATGGGATTCTGGTGTCCCATTTAAAGGCAACTAGCCTCTCAAAACAATACAGAATCAGGAGTCAATCTTTTGAACAATAGATCCAATCCTCTGATTCGGGCGTATTGTTTGAGGCTTAGTTGCTCCTTAATGTAGAGTCATCCATATAGTAAACCCCAAGTCTTGCCACTCAGATGTTTGAAAACTTACAACTCACCAGCATGCTTAGCTGCTGGGAGAGGTGTAGTTTCTCAAAACATCTGTGTGGCAAGAACTGCCACACACCCCCAGCAGAGCCCCCCAGTTCAGTGGAGGAGAGACTTTCCGTGTGTTACCAGCAATCCCGCCTTCACGGTCATTACATACTCAGCAAAAAGAAAAGAAAGCAGCCAAGTAGCAGCCTGCTGAGATCTCATGGCTCCCTCCAGCTTCCTGGGTCTCATCAGGTAAGTTTCCGGTTGTTTCACATACAAAGCTTGAGGAGCCAGGAGATCTTGGCGGGCAGAGCTACAACTTACAATATACAGGATGATGAAAGCCAGCAACATTGAAGCAAGTAATGTGCGGCTTTGGGGGGGATAGAAAAAAAACACCAACCTAGCCACCAAATTGTTTTTTAAAGTTTCAGCTTCCCACATTGAACTTTTTTTACAAGCATACTTATCCTTTAAGTATGGTGATAAGAGCTGTGAATGGGATGGCACTGCCATTCTGCAATACAACTGCACTGTAAGGGGTTCATTCTTTCGATTTTGTCCCTTTTACTATGGAAGCCCCAATGTTAAAGGACATGTACACACTTATTTCATTCACCTTATTTCTTTCTCTGTTTTCATTTCCCTGTCTTACGTCATGTTCTTGTAAGGAGTCTCCACCGGACTAGGAAGTTATCCTATATACAAGTAGTCTACTTGTGAAGGTGGGGGTGTGATGTCAGAGAACATCTGACTGGTGGGCTGGTGTTTGAAAGCAGTATTGCGGGGAAGGAGGATTTTTTTATCTAACGCCTTTGACAACTGTTTCGCAGGGGGGTGTGCCCTAGCTAATGTGTCAGTGTGCTTCATGGTAGGGGAACTTCCTGTTTACTAACCATTTCTTAAAACCATTTTAGCAAATGGCCCAGCAACATTTTTTGTATCTTGATGCAGCACTGGTAATCAACATCGTGAGATACGGAACTACAGGTACAGATTTGACTAAGATAAAAATACGTATTACAGACAGGTAAAGGTCCCACAAAGCCGAGATTAACAGACAGTAAAGGTCCCATACAGTTGAGAACAGACAAGTAAAGGTCCCATACAGTGAGAGCAGACGGTAAAGGTCCCATACAGTGAGGAGCAGACTGTTAAGGTCCCAACAGTGAGAAGCAGACGGTAAAAGGTCCATAACAGTGGAAAAAGACGGTAAAGATCCCAACAGTGAGAACAGACAGTAAAGGTCCACGTGACCAAAGGCCCACAGTGAGAACAGACAGTAAAGGTCCCATACAAGTGAGAGCAGGAAGTAAAGGTCCCACCTACATGAGACAACAGTAAAGCCACACGTGAGAAGACAGAAAGGTCCCACACAGTGAGAACATACCACACAGTGAGAACAGACAGTAAAGGTCCACACCAGTAAGAACAGAATACAGGTCCCACCAGTGAGAAACAGACAGTAAAGGTCCCACAACAGTGAGAAACAGACGTAGGTAAATGTCCACACAGTGAGAACAGCAGTAACGGTCCCCACACAGTGAGGAACAGAAAGGTCCCATACAGTGAGGACAGTAAAGGTCCCATACAGTGGAGAACAGAGCAGTAAAGGTCCCATACAAGAGTAAGAACAACGGTTAAAAGGTCCACAAGTGAGAACAAGAGGGTAAAGGTTCCCACACAGTGAGAACAACGGTAAAGGTCCCACACAGTGAGAACGACGGTAAGGTCACCACACAGTGAGAACAGACAGTAAAGGTCCCAACAGTGAGAACACGACAGTAAAGTATCCATCAACAGCCAAGAACAGACCGTAAAGGTCCCAACAGTGCAGACAGACAGTTAAGTTCACACAGCAAAGAACAGGACAGTAAAGGTCCATACAGTGGAACAGACGGTTAAAGTCCACACAGTGAGAAAGCACGGTAAAGGTCCCACACAGTGAGAACAGAAGGTAAAGGTCCCACACAGTGAGACACAGAAGGGTAAAGGTTCCAGAACAGTGAGAACAGATGGTAAAGGTCCCATGCAGTAGAGACACAGATGGTAAAGGTCCAACTGTGGGAGAACAGACGGTAAAGGTCCACATACAGTGAGAAACAGACAGTAAAGTTCCCACACAGCGAGAACAGACAGTAAGGTCCCATACAGTGAGAAACGAGGGTAAAGTCCCACAAGTGACGAAACAGACAGTAAAGGTCCATACTGGCGAACAGACAGTAAAGGTCCCATACTAGTGAGAAAAGACAGTAACGGTCCCTACGGTGAGAAACAGGACAGTGAAGGTCCCATACAGTGAGAACAGACAGTAAAGGACCCATACAGTGAGATCAGACAGTAATGAATCCCAATACGTGGTCCCATTACAGTGGAAACAGACATAAAGGTCCACATAACAGCACAGTAGCAACAGAGACAGAAAGAGGTCCACAATACAGTGAGAAACAGACAGTAACGGTCCATACGGTGAGAACAGACAGTAAGGTACCCATACAGTGGGGAAACAGACAGTTAAAGGACCAATGAAAGTGAGAACAGACAGTAAAGGTCCCATACAGTGAGAACAGACAGTAAAGGTCCCATACAGTGAGAACAGACAGTAAAGGACCCATACAGTGAGATCAGACAGTAATGATCCCATACGTGGTCCCATACAGTGAGAACAGACATTAAAGGTCCCATACAGCGAGAACAGACAGTAAAGGTCCCATACAGCGAGAACAGACAGTAAAGGCCCCATACAGTGAGAACAGACAGTAATGGTCCCATACAGTGAGAACAGACATTAAAAGTCCCATACAACAAGAACAGACAGTAAAGGTCCCATACAGCGAGAACAGACAGTAATGGTCCCATACATGGTCCCATACAGTGAGATCAGACAGTAAAGGTCCCATACAGTAAGAACAGACAGTAAAGGTCCCATACAGTGAGAACAGACAGTATTGGTCCCATACGTTGAGAACAGACATTAAAGGTCCCATACAATGAGAACAGACAGTAAAGGACCCAAACAGTGAGAACAGACATTAATGGTCCCATACATGGTCCCATACAGTGAGAACAGACATCAAAGGTCCCATACAGCGAGAACAGACAGTAAAGGCCCCATACAGTGAGAACAGACAGTAAAGGTCCCATACAGTGAGAACAGACAATAAAAGTCCCATACAATGAGAACAGACAGTAAAGGTCCCATACAGCAAGAACAGACAGTAAAGGTCCCATACAGTGAGAACAGACAGTAAAGGTCCCATACAGTGAGAACAGACGGTAAAGGCCCCATATAGTGAGAACAGACGGTAATGGTCCCATACAGTGAGAACATTAAAGGTCCCATACAACGAGAACAGACAGTAAAGGTTTCATACAGCGAGAACAGACAGTAAAGGTCCCATACAGTGAGAACAGACAGTAAAGGTCCCATACAGTGAGAACAGACATTAAAGGTCCCATACAGTAGAACAGGACCAGTAAAGGACCCATACAGTATTGTCCCATACAGTGGAGAAAGACATTAAAGGGTCCCATACAATGAGAACAGACAGTAAAGGACCCATACAGTGAGAACAGACAGTAATGGTCCATACAGTGAGAACAGACATTCAAGGTCCTATATTTTTGTCCAAAATGGGCCAGAAATGGATATGGTATGTCTTGTTGGTCTTAATAAAACCAATGTGATTGGTTAGCAATGCCCCTTAATGTCCATCTGAAAGATCACCCAATGACAGTCGTCTAAAAGGAAATATCTGGCTACGGTTGGCCACTGTGTATTGGCCACAGATATTGTCCATCTGACATCTTTAAAGGTAACTCCACAGGGGAAGAGGAGTTTGGGCTATTCAGTTTTATTGAAGAACATCCCGCTGTTCTTTGATCTATTTAATGGGTGGTTGACCAGTATAAGTTCCAGAAACCCCGCAGTAAATATGAGGTTTGTGAAATAACCATGGGCAGCGAAGGGTTAAACAAACCATTAAAAAAATCTATTTCCAGCACAGACCATTACGGGGAATTAGATGAACAGTAATGATATTTTGATCAGCACTTGTATCCCACCCCCTTTCTGTCAATAGGATGGCCAGAACCTTACACATTCATAGAACTCGCCCACGTGGTAAGTAAGGATTCCTGTTTCTCTGCTCTTATTCGTCTGTCAGAGACTCGTGGAAATTTTGGATCGTAGTTGATATACCGGTAAAATTATTTTCTGTTAATTCTTTATTTTACATCTAAAGACTGAAACTATCGTTGTGTTGTTCCTCTGTATGACTTATGTATTTCTTACTGTACCAGCGCTGCGTCCCAAGTGGCGCTTTATAAATAAAATATCAACATACATACATACATACATACATACCATGTGTACAACACTTGGACTGACCAACCCCCACAAGGAGATATTACTCCAGTTCTATCAATGTAACAGACATGTACTGGTTTACCTTCTGACATTCCAAGCCTGGGCCCATTTTAAGGGGAAGGCGTGGAAGGTCAGTTGCAAGTGTATGGTTGGTTGTAGGCCTATCACAGGGTAATAGTGAGATAAAACTAAAATTATTAAACACAATTAAAATAAATACAGAACATTAAGTGACATATTATGACGAACTGAGATGTTTTAGCAAGCTAAATATGATTATACCATAGGCAAAGTTAAAACTGAGATGATCACCCATAGAAGTTACTGAGTGATCACCATAGCAAATAAGGAAGACACATCACCATGCAAGTAAGGAAGACAATCACCATAGACAAGCTAACTGAGATGATTACCACAGCAAGCTAACTGAAATGACACCATAGCAAGTGACTGAGATGATCACCATAGCAAAGTTAACTGAGTGATCACCATATCAAGATAATCACCAAAGCAAGTTAATGAGATGATCACCATAGCAAGTTGACTTAAAATGATCTCCATAGCAAGTTAACGTTAGATGACACCATAGCAAGTAAAGAATAGTTGTAAGACCATTCCTTACTGACTTTAATGTGACAGCATGGACTGTAGGCGAGCTAGCAGTAAAGGTTTCCTATCCTTACGAATGTTTAATGCGAAGCGCGGCTGTTGAGAATATAGTAGACAGCATCCTTAAATGATGTTAATGTGACAGCCTTGAGTGACCTGAATATAGAGCAATTGTATTAGACCGTCCTTACTGATGCCTAATGTGACAGCCTGGCTGTAGAGAATGTGTAGGACAGGCTCCTACTGATGAGTAATTTGGACAGCCGAATTACAGAATAGTTATTAGACAGCTCCCCTTACTGACCTGCTTAATGTAAAGCTGGCTGTTGTAGAGGAATAGAAGTAGACAGGCTCTTACTGGCTGATAATTGACAGCCCCTGCTGTTGAGAGTAGCAGAAAAGGTTTCCTTACTGAATGCTTAATGCGTCAGCCTGGCTGTGAGAATAGTAATGACAGCTCCTTATGACTGTTTAATGTGAACAGCATCTACTGACTATAGAGAAATTGTATTAGACAGCTCCTACTGACTGCGTAATGTGACAGCCTGGCTTAAAGAATCGTAGAGACGTTCCTTACTGCCGCGCTAATTTGACAGCCTGAATGTAGAGGAATAGTAGTAGAACAGCTCATTCAATGGACTGCTTAATTTGACAGCCTGAATGTAGAGAGTATTATAGAGTAGGAAAGCTCCGTTACTGATGCCTATTTGACAGGCATGAAATGTAGAAAATAGTGTAGAAGACAGCTACTTACTGACTGCTTAATTTGACAGCATGACATGTACAGAATAGTAGAAGGTGACGCTCCTACTGACTGCTAATGTGACAGCCTGAATGTAGAGAATAGTAGTAGACAGCTACTTACTGACGGCTTAATGTGACAGCCGTGAATGTAGAGAAATAGTAGTAGACAACTCCTTATGACGGTTAAGTTTGAACAGCCTGAATGTAGGAGAATGGTAGTGACAGTCCTTACGACTGCTTAATTGACAAGCCTGGCTGTAGGAATCGTAGTAGACAGCTCCTACTGACTTGTTTAAGTGACAGCCTGAATGAAACATAGAGAATAGTATGACAGGCCTCCTACTGACTGCTGAATGTGACAGCCTGGCGTTAGAGAATAGTAGTAGACAGATCCTACTGACTGCTATTGACAGCTGAATATGAGATTAGTATGACAGCTCCTTACTGACTGCTTGATGTGATTAGCCTGGCTGTTAAAGAATAGTAGTAGACAGTTTTTCTTACTGACTGGCTTAAGTTGACAGCCTGGCTGTTGAGAGTAGCAGTAAAAGGTTCCTACTGACTTGCTTAATGCGA